>JAQFVV010000183.1:1616599-1895474 GCA_028023455.1 Epiperipatus broadwayi | reverse complement strand
TTCTGTCATCTCTCATTGACCAGTCTATCCCACCCAAATTTAAACTTTTTGGTATCGAATTGTGTGTGTAACAATATTAAAAATGTATAAGTATATGTAGAATTCAGCATAAACATGCACACATTTCGATCTCAAATTAAAGGCAATAAATAGGGATAAAATAATATAATTTAGATTTCTTTTAGTTATATAATTTTGTATAATTTTAATCATTTATTTTGGATTATAAAGTTCGTATTTATTGCTTTGTTTAAATTTCGTTTAATAATAATTCTAAAAAAATCTGATGTAATTTAATTAAAAGTTAAAATAATCTTATGTTCCCTTTTTGTCTTTGAAATTTAAAAGCATCGGTTAGTGATAGATAATAGATTAATTAAAGAAAAATTCCCCAAAATGTAATTAGTAAATGTAAAATGTAAACAATAGAATGGCAGCTTTCTTTAATTAAAACCAACAATGCATTGATTATCCTCAGGGCAGATTAAGTAGAACCTAAAAATACCTTAACAAAAATGTGAAAGATCAAGATAAGAAAAGAGGCCATCTTAGACTTGCTGGAGACATTCACTTCAACTTTAGCTTTGCTCTCAATCACTGAGAGTCTCCAAAATATAAAAATAAATTGTTCCTGCCAAGGTATGACCGAGTAAAAGCACCTAGATTATTCTCCATCGGGAGATGGCCTATCGGATGCCGAACTTTCCATTGCCCATCATAAATTCACCATGAAGATCTGCTGCCTGAAATAAATGAGAAAGCTGCTGCTGCTGTGAAAGTAAATGAAATAACTAAATACAAGAAAGAATTGCCACTCGTGAACTTTTTGCTGCTAAACTAATGGAATCAGAAAACTTCTTATAAAACAGGTACCTGTCTGTGTTCAAACTCTAGAGTACTCTAATAACATGCTATAGCTCTTCTTCATATTACTTATCTAAATTGTAAAATGTAAAAACTACCATTTGTATAACTAAATTGAATAATTAACTTAATGTGTAAATTTCTCTAATAATCTAGCTTACCTCATTCTATCTTTCTTGGGTGTGTATTTCTAAAATCTACATTTTATCTATATTTATTATTTAATTATTGCATGCTCATAATTGTCTCTATTTTCAAAGTTTAAATCTATGATCGCTTGAAACAGTGAATGCGTGTCAAATTTTTATTAATATTTACTTTCATAAATAACTTAACTTTCATATAAATCAACACGCATTCAATGCATCATTTATTGTAATGCAGGGTCTACTACTCTGCAAATGGCTGGCATATTAGTTGTAATAATCCCCAGTTTATATATGTTTTGCATTTATTAAATCTTAATGAATAATTCCATAAAATTACATTTCTTTGAGAATCGCCAAAGTTCTTTAGTAAATGTTGATAATGTAGGGCCGAGTTAGAAATCTATTTAAATCTTATCATAATCATTTATACATTATACATGTGTTATGTTTTAGAGATGCGATGACCCATTCCGCCATGAAATTTCCAGATTCTTCAGGGTTGAAATTAACCCCAGTCGTCCTACACAAGCAGACATAATGGGTGCTCCCGTAGGATTTGACGACATCATGCAGCCAGCCGGCAAACTGTGACACTGACCGCTTGTCCCTGGTTATGCTTATGTGACACCTTACTTCATCGGGCTGATGGCAGAGACCAGCCTGACATTCTTATAAACTCATTCACACCATTGCAGTTTCGATATACTGCCATTTCATATCGCCTTTCTAAAGCATACCACGTGTTCCTTTACTTAATTTTATTATTCTATATATCACTCCGCCTCTGCACTATCTTCATAATTCACTTTCAAAGAAATGTTTGCCCTTAGTTATAAATAAATATTTTAATTAAATAAATATATGTCTGCCGTTACTCTTATAACTCTTACTTTAGACTCTTGCATTGCAAAGGTATAAATCCCTCCAGGCATGCATTAGAAATACTTACCCAAGAATTTTAGGTAGCTAGATTATGCCCTCAAATAAATGATTTTTTTTGTAAACAAATAAATAATGTATTCTTTAAAATATAATCATGTTGCAAATCCCACTACTGAAGCTGTTAGTCCATAAAATATTATTAGTAAATGATCTTATTAAAATGAGTTAATAAATAATTTTAAACTATACGTCTGCAGTTACATTTCATTTATTCGATACCCATTCTATATAATATTTCCTCGATTATGTAAATATGAAGGTTTAATTAATATTAGTTTGATTATTGGCTAACTCAAAAATAAAATCATGAATCTCTTGCATATCCCTGACCACCGTGCCTAAAGAAATATTTACTAATGTCGCATCAGATGCGTTGTTTCGTGGATTGTATTGTGGAACCGATAAACTATGTTTGAACTCAGTACCAAGGGTGGCTTCGCTACCTCGATGGTGCTGCTTTTCTGTGTGGTGGTCGAATTCTGTACTATGTTTACGAGTCACACTTTTTCTAACTGTTACATAGTTAAATTTTTATTTTAGTGTTTGGCACTTTCCAACGTGGAGCTTTCGATACAAAAAACCCATATATACCCTGAGCAAAATATAACGCATATAAATTTATTTTAGCATTCGTTATTCGAGTTAGCTAATTAATCTATATATATACGATTTTGTTTTGATAAAAATAATGAAAAAAAAAATCGAGTGAAATAATGTGGGTCGAGTGAATGAAAGGACAGCAGGTGTAATAACAAATTTAAGGAAAGCAGGGATGTGTGTTTAAGTTAAGAAGGAACGAAAATACTCGGATCTAATGAAATATTTTATATATATATGTCAAAAAAAAAGTAATCAGTCGCTAAATGAGAAAGCAGGTAGCATTGAATAATTTATTAAAACACCATTATATATATAGCATAGACAGCAGAAGCTTGTTATATATGTTAATAGTAAATATTTTTTTAAAGTTCAAATATATATATCATAGACAGCAGTGGCTTATTATACGTGTTACGAGTAGTTAGCTATAATATATAAGTTAAATATGTTAAATGCAGCAATGTAGAGATAGGGCAATGTGGAGTAGGTGATGGCAGTGAAAGAGTGTTATAGGGCCAATATACTGGTGGGGAGTAGTCAAATGCTAGTAGTATAAAATAAATAAATCATATTAAGAAAATGGAATCAGAAAATATTAATATACAGCAAGTAGATCACACCCAAGCGAAGGGAAGCTCCACAACAATACAGAGCATCAATATACTTTAATTTCAAGTTCATGGAGGAAATACTCAGACAGAATATGCAAGAAATGAAGTAAATGTATGAGGAGGAAATGAGAAAAAGAAGAGACGAAGAATCAAAACAAGAGACAGGAAGAAGAAAAGATAAGAGTTAGAGAGTATCAGGAAATTCAAAAATTTGTCTTGAGAGAGTTAGGAATGATAGCAAACGAATATAGAATAACCCAAGTCAATAAAGAGGGGGGAAATATAAGGACAAGGGAGGTTAGACCTCAAAGCTACTTAGGAAAGATTATTCAGAAAAAAATCTTTAGAGGAGAGACAGGAGAAAATCCTCAAACCCACTTAGAGAGCTTACAAAGTTTCTTTCAAGTGCATAAGGCAGAAGCAGGTGAACAGATAGCTATTGCCAGTTACCATTTACAGGGCTATGCCAAAAACTGGTGGGATATGGTGAAATGGAAACCTAAAACTATAGAGAAGTACACAGATGTGTTAATGAAACAATATTGGAGCGACAAGCATCAAATTGGTATCTACAACATGCTCTGTCATGAAAAATACGGAGCAATACCTAGAGAAACACATGCTCAGTTTTTCCTCTGCCAAGCAAACCGATTTAAATCTCTCACGATGTTCGCATTGGCAGATAGACATATCATTGGGACAATTCAACAAAATATGCCAGTAACTACCCAAAAGCTGATGATCGAAAGTTGTATCAAAGACATTGAAGAGATGGGAGAATTTCTTGAAGTTTTAGATGATAGCCATTGGCCTAAAAGACTAGTAGATCATGAATGGAAGCAGGAGACCAGACAACAGCAAACAGCAACTACTAGCAATTATAGTGAGAAAGAAAGAAACCAAATGGCAATTCGATCAAGAGGGACTTCAGATTGACCCTTGTCCAATTATTAATACGAGAATCGGGGCCTCAGTTGCACAAATTCTTCTTGACACACGCAGCCAGATTTCCTGTGTTGCTAGAGAGTGGTTAACAAATTACGAAAAACATGGACTCATACCCAGGCTTCCCGCTCGCCCAATCCAAATGAAGCTGGCTGATGGGAGGATGACCAGAACTGAAAACTATCAAGTCTGGTTGGAAATATCGATAGGAGAAGCCAATGCAGGACACGCCTTCTTAGTGATAAAAGGACTAATTCAGGACATGATAATTGGGTCTGACTTTTTAACCCAACATGAATGTATCCTGGACTATAAAAAAAGATACTAACTTTCCAGCAGAATCAGATTAGTTTTGATACAAATAAACAAACTGAAGAAATCCAATTAAGATGTCTGAAGGCCATTCCTGATGAGGATATCCAAGAGAAAATTATGGGATCATCATTAGACAAGGTAGAGGACTGATTCCAGTTATAAAAATTACTTACAGAAAATTGTACAATATTTTCTCAGGTCCCAGGTGAAATTAGTGATTACTTCCATCGGATACAAGTAAAAGAAGAGATGCATTTCCAGACCCGCACATACCCTATCTCATTTCAGTATCAAGAAGAGATGAATGCTCAAATTAAGCAGATGATTGCCTGGGGTGTAATTGAAAAGGGGTCATCACCCTATAATAACCCGTTAGTCATGGTCAAAAAGAAAGATGGAACCATACGATTGTGTCTCGATGCCAGGACATTAAACAACATTACTATACCTGAGCAGGACATCCCACCACCCATCCAAAAAACATTTATCAAGTTGATTTTCTCTACCCTTGACCTAACTTTCAGTTACTGGCAAATGGCTCTCCACCCCCAGGATCGAAAATATACCATGTTCAGATACAATGGGCAAACCCACATGTTTAAGAGAGTACCTTTTGGGCTGATAAATAGCGGGGCTGGCCTCATGAGGTGTTTGGACCAAGTATTGTCAGAAAAGTTAAAAAAAAATGGTATGTTATGTAGACGATGTAGTAGTTGCATCAAGAGACATTGCAGAACATCTGGAGGATTTAAAACAATTTTTCGATGAGTGCACCCAGAAAAATATAACTGTTAATTTTAAAAAAAGTTTTTTCACATTGAGGGAGATTTCCTTTTTAGGCCATATTGTAAATGGTCAAGGAATTAGTGCTTACCCTGACAAGGTTGCAGCTATTGAAAATTTCCCTAGGCCTACGAACCGAAAACAAATTTGATCATTTCTGGGCCTTTGCAATTACTATCACAAGTTTTACCCCAATTTTGCCAAAAATACATCATCACTAGTAGAATTGATAAGACCACACCACTGATGGGAATGGAAGTAGACCCATGAAGAAGACTTCAGTCGAGTAAAGAGAAGATTTTTAGAGACTGTGATGTTACACTATCCATATATTTACCCGTCCCTTTTATTTGCAGACTGATAACAGTCAGAAAGAATTGGGCATGGTTCTATTTCAAGTCAACCAAGAAGGCCAACACCAAATACTATATTTTAGCAGCCATACTCTGAAAGGAGCTGAAAAGAACTACACAGTGACGGAACAAGAGACACTAGCAATCGTGTGGTCATGTAATAAGTTCAAGCAGATGTTGCTGGGTTCAGAAGTGATTATCATTACTGACCTCCGGTGTCTCAAATTCCTAAATAAAAGTTACTTGAACAATGACCGCCTCATTAGATGGAGTCTTTCACTTACAAAGATTTCATTATAATGTCATTTACTGCCCTGGGCCTGAAAATACAGTGGCCGATATATTAAGTCGACATCCTATAGAACTGGAGCCACACAACCCCATAATAAGTGATCAGCCATTGGTAATTGCAGCAATGGTACTGGACCAGGAGATGGAACACAAGTTAAGAAACCTTCAACATTGGCAAGAGCAGCAACCGGTAATTAAAAAGCTTATCCAAATTGTACAACAGCAAAGAAATCCAATACAAAGCTGCTCAACACCTCGAGGAAAGAAGCTGTACCGGATAAGAAATGGGTTACTGCAGCAGCAGATTGTGGGAGATAAAATTTACTGGAAAATCTTGGTACCACCTGACCTCAGAAACCGTCTCATCATGTATATGCATGGCTTAGTAGGGCACTATGGCCCTAGAAAAACAGAAGAAGCTATAAGACGACAATTTCACTGGCCAAAGCTATATGAAGATGTGATGGATACCCTCAAGGAATGTGCTATTTGTGCAAGAGATAAACCACCAAATAGAAACTTTAGTGGAGTGGGTGCCTCTATCATCCTGTCCGCACCAAATGAAATACTTGCGATCGATCATTATGGCCCATTGCCATCCTACCGTAGATTCCGTTATTTACTTGTAACTTATGATCTATTCTCAAAATATGCTTGGGCCTATCCTGTGATGCGAGCAGATTCCCATTGCGCAACTTGAGTGTTACAAAAGTGTCAATTCGTCAAGATTGGAAAACCCATCACCATCCTCTCAGACCACGGATCGGCCTTTACATCTCAAGAATGGAAGACTTGGTTGAGGCAGCAGAATGTGAAACATATTCTGACCTCAATTTGAAATCCTTAGTCTAACCCATGTGAAAGGGTTATGAGGGAAATAAACCGACTATTTAGGACCCATGTTAACCAAAATCACAGAAGCTGGGTAAATCAAACTGAAAAGATTTTTCAATATATCAAAGAAACCATCAATTAGGCCACTGGCATGATACCAACATGTTTGCATTTTGGTAAAGCAGACTCATTACTGATCAAGACGCCATTACCCATGGATGAACGTGAAATCAATATTGAAACTGACAGATGCAAGGCACACCGAGCAGATCGGAGAAGCCAACATTTCCAGGTTGGGAACTATGTTTGGGTATGGAACTCTCAACAAAGTAACCGAGATAAAAGAGTATATAAAAAGTTCTTTCCTTTGTACCGGGGACCCTTTATAATTGATCGCACGTGTGGCCCAAATGCATATTTATTAAAAGATGGAGATACTATAAAAGGGACATATAATGCCCGTAATCTCAAACCATGTAGGTATTATCCACCTGACCCGGGGTTGTAAAAATATTAGACTATTAGGACGGTTATTAAACGTATATGAAAATATTAAAATGAACTTGACATAATGAAATTGGTTGAATGGATTGCACTTTAGTCAAATAGGGTTTTAGATAAAAATTTTATTATATATATATATATATATATATTATTGTTTTAATTACTATTACTCTTTAAAATTTATTTTATATTATACTAACTAATCCTATTCTAAGAATTTTTTTATATATATATACATTCAGTTTAACTAATTATTACTATGATTTTAACCAGACATGGCCAAATTAGGCCATTTTAATTAAACTATAAATTCTAGATCCGGGTATATAAATTGTTCGTTGCTTTATGTAATCTCTGCTTTCTATATTTCAATATATCTGTAAAAACAATAATAATGTTTTCATCTTTAAATTATATAATGTAAAAATTTTTTTCTCTTTCTTGCCTCCTTTGTTTTTCCTTAATTGTTCACGGGAAGTATGGGGAAATGAAACAGTAAGATTCATATTCGAATCTTAAGTTTCACCTTTTTCTGTCATCTCTCACTGACCGGTCTATCCCGCCCAAATTTAAACTTTTTGATATCGAATTGTGTGTGTAACAATATTAAAAATGTATAAGTATATGTAGAATTCAGCATAAACATGCACACATTTCGATCTCAAATTAAAGGCAATAAATAGGGATAAAATAATATAATTTAGATTTCTTTTAGTTATATAATTTTGTATAATTTTAATCATTTATTTTGGATTATAAAGTTCATATTTATTGCTTTGTTTAAATTTCGTTTAATAATAATTCTAAAAAAATCTGATGTAATTTAATTAAAAGTTAAAATAATCTTATGTTCCCTTTTTGTCTTTGAAATTTAAAAGCATCAGTCAGTGATAGATAATAGATTAATTAAAGAAAAATTCCCCAAAATGTAATTAGTAAATTTAAAATGTAAACAATAGAATGGCAGCTTTCTTTAATTAAAACCAACAATGCATTGATTATCCTCAGGGCAGAAATGTAAACAATAGAACGGCAGCTTTCTTTAATTAAAACCAACAATGCATTGATTATCCTCAGGGCAGATTAAGTAGAACCTAAAAATACCTTAACAAAAATGTGAAAGATCAAGATAAGAAAAGAGGCCATCTTAGACTTGCTGGAGACATTCACTTCAACTTTAGCTTTGCTCTCGATCACGGAGAGTCTCCAAAATATAAAAATAAATTGTTCCTGCCAAGGTATGACCGAGTAAAAGCACCTAGATTATTCTCCATCAGGAGATGGCCTATCAGATGTCGAACTTTCCATTGCCCATCATAAATTCACCATGAAGATCTGCTGCCTGAAATAAATGAGAAAGCTGCTGCTGCTGTGAAAGTAAATGAAATATCTAAATACAAGAAAGAATTGCCACTCGTGAACTTTTTGCTGCTAAACTAATGGAATCAGAAAACTTCTTATAAAACAGGTACCTGTCTGTGTTCAAACTCTAGAGTACTCTAATAACATGCTATAGCTCTTCTTCATATTACTTATCTAAATTGTAAAATGTAAAAACTACCATTTGTATAACTAAATTTAATAATTAACTTAATGTGTAAATTTCTCTAATAATCTAGCTTACCTTATTCTATCTTTCTTGGGTGCGTATTTCTAAAATCTGCATTTTATCTATATTTATTATTTAATTATTGCATGCTCATAATTGTCTCTATTTTCAAAGTTTAAATCTATGATCGCTTGAAACAGTGAATGTGTGTCAAATTTTTATTAATATTTACTTTCATAAATAACTTAACTTTCATATAAATCAACACGCATTCAATGCATCGTTTATTGTAATGCAGGGTCGACTACTCCACAAATGGCTGGCGTATTAATTGTAATAATCCCCAGTTTATATGTGTTTTGCATTTATTAAATCTTAATGAATAATTCCATAAAATTACATTTCTTTGAGAATCGCCAAAGTTCTTTAGTAAATGTTGATAATGTAGGGCCGAGTTAGAAATCTATTTAAATCTTATCATAATCATTTATACATTATACATGTGATTTGATAAAAAATCAAGTCAGATGACCTAATTTTAATAAAGCTCCTATTTACAATTGTTATATATAGAGTAAGTTAAAAACAAACTCTTATGAAGCTTCAAAAATACCCTCAACCTCAGACCGCGGTTTCTGCCTCTAGCGTCATCAGTGAGGTGCTAGGGAATAAAAATACTAGAACTAGTCCAGCATTTTATCAATGCCTAACTATTGAGAAGAAAATCTGAAACTTTCAGACATTTAAATGTCCAAAAATCCAGCTATCTAACTCAAATAGCAGTATGTGACTGAACTAAGTTCAGATACACCATATATTAATAGCTCTTAATAGCAAAAAACTAAAATTAAATTGATAAAAAATCAAGTCAGATGACCTAATTTTAATAAAGCTCCTATTTACAATTGTTATATATAGAGTAAGTTAAAAACAAACTCTTATGAAGCTTCAAAAATACCCTCAACCTCAGACCGCGGTTTCTGCCTCTAGCATCATCAGTGAGGTGCTAGGGAATAAAAATACTAGAACTAGTCCAGCATTTTATCAATGCCTAACTATTGAGAAGAAAATCTGAAACTTTCAGACATTTAAATGTCCAAAAATCCAGCTATCTAACTCAAATAGCAGTATGTGACTGAACTAAGTTCAGATACACCATATATTAATAGCTCTAGCAATATAAAATCGCCAAAGCATTAATAGCAAAAAACTAAAATTAAATTGATAAAAAATCAAGTCAGATGACCTAATTTTAATAAAGCTCCTATTTACAATTGTTATATATCGAGTAAGTTAAAAACAAACTCTTATGAAGCTTCAAAAATACCCTCAACCTCAGACCGCGGTTTCTGCCTCTAGCATCATCAGTGAGGTGCTAGGGAATAAAAATACTAGAACTAGTCCAGCATTTTATCAATGCCTAACTATTGAGATGAAAATCTGAAACTTTCAGACATTTAAATGTCCAAAAATCCAGCTATCTAACTCAAATAGCAGTATGTGACTTGATTTTTTATCAATTTAATTTTAGTTTTTTGCTATTAATGCTTTGGCGATTTTATATTGCTAGAGCTATTAATATATGGTGTATCTGAACTTAGTTCAGTCACATACTGCTATTTGAGTTAGATAGCTGGATTTTTGGACATTTAAATGTCTGAAAGTTTCAGATTTTCTTCTCAATAGTTAGGCATTGATAAAATGCTGGACTAGTTCTAGTATTTTTATTCCCTAGCACCTCACTGATGACGCTAGAGGCAGAAACCACGGTCTGAGGTTGAGGGTATTTTTGAAGCTTCATAAGAGTTTGTTTTTAACTTACTCTATATATAACAATTATTCATGTGTTATGTTTTAGAGATGCGATGACCCATTCTGCCGTGAAATTTCCGAATTCTTCAGGGTTGAAATTAACCCAGTCGTCCTACACAAGCGGACATAATGGGTGCTCCCGTAGGATTTGATGACATCATGCAGACAGCCGGCAAACTGTGACACTGACCGCTTGTCGTCGAGCCGATGGCAGAGACCAGCCTGACATTCTTATAAACTCATTCACGGCATTGCAGTTTCGATATACTGCCATTTCATATCACCTTTCTAAAGCGTACCACATGTTCCTTTACTTAATTTTATTATTCTATATATCACTCCGCCTCTGCATTATCTTCATAATTCACTCTCAAAGAAATATTTGCCCTTAGTTATAAATAAATATTTTAATTAAATAAATATATGTCTGCCATTACTCTTATAACCCTTACTTTAGACTTTTGCATTGCAAAGGTATAAATCCCTCCAGGCATGCATTAGAAATACTTACCCGAGAATTTTAGGTAGCTAGATTACGCCCTCAAATAAATGAATTCCTTTTGTAAACAAATAAATAATGTATTCTTTAAAATATAATCATGTTGCAAATCCCGCTACTGAAGCTGTTAGTCCATAAAATATTATTAGTAAATGATCTTATTAAAATGTGTTAATAAATAATTTTAAACTATACATCTGCAGTTACGTTTCATTTATTCGATACCCATTCTATATAATATTTCCTCGATTATGTAAATATGAAGGTTTAATTAATATTAGTTTGATTATTGGCTAATTCGAAAATAAAATCATGAATCTCTTGCATATCCCTGACCACCATGCCTAAAGAAATATTTACTAATGTCGCATCAGATGCGTAGTTTCGTGGATTGCATTGTGGAACCGATAAACTATGTTCGAACTCAGTACTACGGGTGGCTTCACTACCTCGATGGTGCTGCTTTTCTGTGTGGTGGTCGAATTCTGCACTATGTTTACGAGTCACATGTTTTCTGACTGTTACACTATGTGTGATCACATTCATGGTAAAAGAACATGGATGGATGCTAACCAATGTGCATCAGCCAATATGATCAGTTTACAAGTTTTTATATCTGAGTCCAAAACCAAGGAAATACAATGATACTTCATTTCAGATATGTGATAATTCTTAATTGAGATATCAATTGACTTTTCTGAAGGTCATGTGAATGACTATATATGTGTGAATACTGATTCTCTTTTTATATTTACATTTGTGACAAGTAAAAAAAAATATGGTTCTCATTTACAATAGGCTATAAACTCATTATCCAAGGCAGGAATTGATGATTGAAGACAGAGTTGCTGAAAATTTCCTAGTTATAGACCTAGATTTATATTTTTATAAGAACCTTTATTTAGCTATCTATAAAATGGATCTCTTTCAAATAAAAAAAAATGGCACGAATTAAAAAAATGAACAGTCCAAACATTAAATGGGATATTGTTATATAATAAGTGTGCCAGTAGCTCTTAACAAATTTTTCAGAATATCCCTATTCTCAGACTGGTTTCTAGCTTTTGGCATTCCTCAGTAAAGTGCTAGGATATTCAAGCATTATATTTAAAATACCAGGTTAAACACAGCACATAATCTAATGTTTAACTATTAAGTAGAAAATCTGAAATTTTCAGACATCCATATGTCTTCAAATCGAGCTATCTAACTTAAATATTCATATGGGACTGAACTAAATTCAGATACACCATATATTAATATATTAATAGCTTTAGTAATATAAAATTGCCAAAGCCTTAAGAGCAAAAACAATAATTGCAAGGAAATCAAATTTTATATCACATGACTTAATTTAATGCGCTTGTATTACAAATATTATATAAAAGCTAGAAACCAGTCTGATGATAGGAATATTGTGAAAAACTTGTTAAGAGCTATTGGAATCATGAGAAAGTCAATTGAAATATTAAATAGACCTACTGGTTTAAATAGGGCTGACAAAGCACAATGTATTCCAGCTATGTGGAAACCTCTCATTTTGTCTAATATTAACTTAAAATTAATAGGTGAAAAAACTGAGAGAAATAAACATTTTGATAAGTCTCGTATTGTGAATGCTGAACTACTTCAAGTTGAATCTCATTTCTCATCTTGCACTGAGTCACGTTATTGTTTGAGATCTAACAATTTTTCTTTCAAAAGTTAACCTTGATAATGGCAGATGCTAGTCTGTTGAAATATTGGTATGTAATGAAAAATATCACATGGTTCACCCAAAAAACTATTAATTTATCTACATATATATATAATGTAGATGTTTGAAATGAGGTACTCAAAAATACTTTAGAATATCATGAACAAGAAGATAAAAGAGCAAATAAATGCACAACCAAATTAAATTTCAATTATTACTTAAGACACAAAATGTTCAACTAAAATGGAATTATTTTAGTTATATTATGAATTAATTTAATGCATTAAAAACTATGTAATGATTGAAAAGATTAAGAGAGGAAAAGGTGTAAACTACTCTTAAGATAAACAAAATCCATATTTAAATTAAATGTGTTATTGATGAACCCTGAAGAAATGAACTATATATACCATTGTTGAAATATTAAAAAACATTTTTAGATATTCTGAAGAACTTTAATAAAAAATATTATTTTTTCGTAATTACTTCATTTTCAGTCTTTTATCCTTATGTATGAAAATAAACTTAAAAATAAAGTTGACACTCACACACACCAATGTATCTACAATATTCAAATCATCCTTCCAAATATTAAGATATTTCAGCAGGCCCTCTGTGAATAAATATAAAGTCTGTAACCCAACAGCCAAATTCAAAATGAAATTCTGACTTAATATTTATTCACAGAAGGTGTTGCTAAATTGTCTTAACATTTGGATGGGTGATTTGAATATTTTCTATTTAATTTTCGGCTAGTGTTATGCTTTATAATATTTTCATATATATATTAGTTGGTTTTTTATTTATTAATTTTTATTGCTGCTCATGATTTTCTCAAGTTTTTTCCAGTACTACAGTTAAAAAGTTTATTATATATATATATATAGAGAGAGAGAGGCATTTAGGTCACGTGTGTGTATATATATATTTAAAAATAAAATAAAAAATTTCTAATTGATGCTTTGGCAAGATCAAAAAACCAATAAAAAAAGTTGTATTTGATTATGTTAACCTGTGAATTATTTTAAAAAATAATATTCTTAAAATAAAGCTGTTTCAAGACATTTCATTAAATTTATTTTTTGATAAATCTTTTTAGCTTAATGGAAATGAAAAGATATGTAAACAGTTTTGTGTTAGTAGATAAAAAAAAAGATTATAAAATGAGCTAATTAATGTATTTGAAAACAAAAATGAATATGTAGAAAATATTTGAAGAAAATATTTTTGTACAGACTTAAATGATCTTCAGGAAAATTTTATAAAAGGCTGAATAAATTAAATGATTTCAATTATCATGTTAAATAATGTATATGTATTTTCGGTTAACATTAGAATTACTGGTAATTTCTAGGTAATACCATGTTAGTATTGTACTGGAGTCATGCAAGATAGAAAAACCAAAATATTTGGGCTAACTGCCCATGCCATACCTCGAAACATAGATATTTACCATCTTCAATTTTTTTATCAAGAATTAATCTGCATCAGAAAAGAATTATTAAAGCTTCATTAACCAATGTTAAAAGTGTCAATTATTTGCACTGGAAAATTATTAAATTCATGTCGGCAAATAATAAAAGAAATGAGCATTTTAAGTTATTCAGGTAAATTTGATTTAATAATATTTAGAACTATAAACTAATTTAAATCTACCAGTTTAATATTTAAATAGAAGAATATTTAACTTCTATTAATTATATCAATTTCGTAATAGTTATTTATTACAAATCTTTATATGTGAGATATATCACATGAACACCATTTCTTATGTTTACTCAAGTTGTTAAAACAGTGACAAACTCTCCATACAGTAGTGCCACCCAGTGCAGTCCATAGTAATCAATGGATGCAAAAAGGTTTGTGCACAAAATACCTATCTAGTGCCTACTCATCCAATATCCCCAAACTAGTTTCTAGCTTGTGGCTTTCATCAGTGTAGAACTTTAGATCTGAAAGCATTGCACCTAAGCACAAATGTTTTTTGCATCCATTGATTACTATGGCTTGCACCAGGTGACACTATTATATAGAGAGTTTGCTAATGGAGAATATTTGTGTGCAATTATCATACAGTGTATACATAAGTGCATAGGTGAAATAATATTTTTTTTTTAAAAAAAAAGTGCATTCTGTAGAAACTTTTTTGAGTTTCCATTTAATATAAATTTAGACAAAAAATTTAATGCTATATAATGAGCATGCTAATAGCTCTTAACAAGCTTTTTTGAATATTCTTACCCTCAGATCAGTTTCTAGCTCTGACTGTTATCAATGAGGTGCTAGAATATTCAGGTATTACATTTAAAAATACCAGTTCAAGCCCCAGAATTTACCTAATAGTTACCTATTAAGTAGAAAATATGAAATATTCAGACATCCATATGTCTTCAAATACAAATATCTAACTTAAATAGCCATATGACTGGGGCATGACCTCATATATTTAAATCTAAAACCTGAATGTTCTAGTGCATCACTGATGACAGCCAGAGCTAGAAACTGGTCTGAGGATAAAAATATTCAGAAAAGCTTGTTAAAAGGTATTAACATGCTCATTATATAACATTTGTAGTACAAGCTAATTAAATTAAGTCACGTGCTATATGACTTGATTTCCTTGCAGAAAATTAAGGCATATACTGTTTTAAAAACACTTTTATTATCATTTCTTAAACAAACAAAAGATTGTATGTAAAAGAAAAAAAGAATATTACAAATCTATGTAGATTTGAACTTCCTTTCAACTTTGTTAGGCTTATTTATTTAAAGTGGATTTAAAGTGATTGCTTGCCATTATTTAAAATGATTACATTTTATGAATTATTATTAATCTATTTTAGTATGTTTGTAGTAATTATTTCTTTTGGTTTTATATTAGTTGTTAATTTATTAAACTACATACATATTTCATCATACCTAAGTCTTGTGCTCTATTATATTTAGTTTCATCACATGAAAACAGAAGATAATGATAAGTAGTTAAGGGGTTTAATATGCATGGTCTTTTTTTAAAATTAATCAAGAGTAAGAAATATAGTGGAACCATGAACTTTGCTTTAAAATTTAATCAAGAATAATAGGTACAGTGGCACCATGAACTGCACTGTAGATAACTACATGACTTCAATTATATACTATTACAAAAAAACACAAACAAACAGACAAAAATGCAAATAAATGCACACACATAAAAACAAACATTGAAATTTGTAAATTTTGCGATGTTTTAGGAGCAATTTTTCTTTTTCTGAATGCCATATTCATCAAATTAAAAAAAAGCAGTTTTTCATCCCTGAGTGCTTTACATGATCATATATATTAACAAAATTTCTTTGTTTACATTGAAATCACATGCATTTATTTCTTTATTATCCTTTCCAAATTTGATTTGCAGTATTTTGCATAATAAAACATTTTCTGAGCATAATGCTAAGAGTTTTGCAACATGTATAATTTTATCAAAATCAGAAAAAGTTTCATAACTTATAAGCTTAAGAGATATGGTCATGTGATCTATGACTCTTATTTTGACTATTTCAGAAAAAGTTAATCTCTCTACACTTAATTATTTATACAAAAATAGAAAGACAAAAAGAAAGAATAATAGAAAGTGATAGCTAGAGAAGATAAAGACAGAAGTAAAGAATCAGAAATAAAAAAACGAAGAAAAATAACAAAATGATGCAGGTAAAAAACAAATTATAAAAATATCACCATTTCATTTCATGAGTATTAAGATTCAAAGACATTATACAAAAACAATTGGTTTATTTTACTTATGATAAATGTTAATTAAATTTACATATAAATAATGATTAAAACTATAAAATGTGTAAAAAGATAAAAAAATAATACTGCTTTAAAAAATACATAAAAATATCATCTTGGAAGTATTGTTAGTAAAATAAATAGATATTATATAACTCCAGAGATAAAATCAATCCAGAATAAAGCCTCCAGGTGGTATATAAAATAACATGCCCACAAGCTGCCTGTGGGCCATATATTATGGGGAAACTCAGGCTACTGCCAATACCAGAATATCTCAACACATGTATGTATATAACAGATCTTGCACTAAAAATGAAAGCAGTTTGATATTCCTAGAACCTTCCCCCCCCAAAAAAAAAAATAGCTAATCACAATTTTGAACACACCAATGCTGAAATCACGTGCTTGGAAAAAAATGATGCCAAATACAAAATAAAAGAGGCATATTTATTGCAAATGACCTGAAGGCCATCAATAGATGAGATTCATGCTTCTCAATTTCCAAAAAATGGACTGGTTAATTAATTTGCATATATTTGCATACACTAATGATAACACAAAATTGAGAACAACTTGGCTATGAATATGGGAACAAATATGCCCTGAAAGTGCTAAGCCCAAATAAAACATAATTAAAATATAGCATCATTAGTGTGCATTGGAAGTACAGTGTAATAATAACTATATTATTAAATTTGTAAAAATATATAATTTAATTATTCTATATTTTTAAAGTTTATGTAATATAACTATTATGTATATAAATTTGTAGAACTGTTGATATTTGTATTTAAAATTTGATTCTTCCTATTCTCATACATGCTGTTATCAATAAAATGCATTTTCTGAGATTATACAATAGAAAAAAAAATTGTTGAGTTGTTAGTATTATAATAGTAGCAACTCTTTCCATCTTGCAACCCAGTGCAAGTCATAATAATCGATGGATGCTAGAAGTTTTGTGCATCCGGTGTCTACTCATCCAATATTTCCAGACTAAGTTCTAGCTTGTGGCTTTTATCAATAAGGAACCTTGGATTTGAGAGCATGGCATCTAACTATGAGCGCAAAATGAAAACACAATAATGTTTTCAATATATAATCCTAAAGATATGAATCCAATTTGTATCTATATGTTTTGTTGTGTTTGTTTTTTTAATAACCATAATCACCGATGTTCTTTGGCCAGGATAGGTATTAAATCACTAAAACATCACATGACCACAATTTCTTATGCTTACACAATCTGTTAAAATATTATCAACTTTCTTCATTTAGGAGTGCTACCAGTGCAAAAATGATAATCATGTGATGTTTTAGTAGTTTAAGATCATAACAGAAATAAGTTATGATAATTTTGCTTCTTTTACTTTTTATGATTAATCATTTTAATTTTTTTAAAAAATTTTAAACTTTATTAGATTTAGATTTTATTTTATTAATAGTTGATTCATAATATGTATCTGATTATCCAAGCTTACAGAAAGATGGAGCTAGAGTAGAGAAAAGAGAATTGCTCTTAGAAGCACATTAAGAGTAAGTTGAAAAACTCATGGTGTTTTGATGTACATTTAATGTACTTCAATGCCAAACCTGTACCTCTATACAATAATTAATATACAGAGGAAAAGAATTTCATTGCAGTGTTTGTGGTGTAACACACAAACATATGTATTTATAGAGTTTTCTGCTAAAAAGTATTACAATTGATGACAGATTATATTTTGGCAGTATCCATTTATAATGAAATAATAAACTTTATCATCATTATCAATGTTTTGCTATATACATTATTACAATGTCCAGAATTCAATTCTCTTTATCTAACCATAAATCCATCATATAAACATATACATAAAATCCAATAAAATAATAATAGTTTAACAGGTAGAACAGCTTTTAATAATTTATTGCCGATTTAAAGCATTCCCAAGAACTGATCATAGAAAAAACAATGAAGTAAAAGATACTATTTTTGAGTTTTGACAATATATGAATAGGAAGGTTTGATAGTTTTTATCTTTGTTCCACTCTTCAGCTAATAATAGCTAGATAATAATTTGCAGATCTGTATTGAATGGTTAGGAAAGGAGTGACTAACTGGAAAAAAAAATCTAAGCATGATGAGAAACTAAAAATATTTTAAAGCTTTAACTAGCCTAAAATCAAATCTGGGTCAAACATGTCAATTCAGAAATCAAAGATGGCTATATAATAGCATATATTCATAAAAAATGTTGTAAGAAAAGCTCTGCACTTGGTGTCATATTAATGTTAATGTAGTTGTAAACTGAGATTGATGTGAAGAAAATTATAGGTGAAGTCGAGAAATTTCAAAGATGAAACAGATGACAGAAGATCAAATTATAGAGAGAAATGTTATTATTGTTGCACTATGAATGTTTGAAGTATTAATAATAATCAAATGATGATGTTTGAGCTCCATAAATGACAAAATTGGGCTGTGATCCATGAACTTTGAGCTTCAGTGTCTATCACTTCATCACTGCCCCAAACAGGCAATGTCTGAAGTAAAAATAAGTACTAATAATAAATAACTAATACCTTTAATCTTCTAATATTCCAATAATTTAAAAAAGATATATACAGTATACACACACATATATATTAAACATTAAATCACCCCACATGGTTAAGAAATTCAGTACTGCCCTCTGTGAACTAATATATAAATACATTAGAGTTCGTATTTCAAAATACAAACTCTAATGTATTTAGGTATCATTTTGATCTGGCTATTTTGAAATACAAACTCTGAATTTCTTAACCATGTGGGGTGATTTAATGTTTAATATTTGTATATTTATTTCAGTATAGCGTTATGCACTGGGATTATTATATATACGTCATATGTAAACCAAGAGTAGTTTCTAGAGCCATCTATTACCAGCCAGAGAAATTAATGGCCATCATGTGTTATAATACTATAAAATCTCCCCAATCTCCAAAACAGTTTCTGTTTTTTTTTGTAAACACTAAGGAAGATTAGAATTCAAAGTCAGAACTAAAACACTAATGCATCCAACAACCACCTTTTATTTAGCTAATATCAGGAAATTCAAATTAGTCCTAAGGTTTTAAACCTAGACAATATAATGTTGATAGCAGATCAGTTTCTATATGTTTTAGAGATCTCGTTTTAAAGTCATGTGATGTTATTGACATTTAGATAAGAATTTATTATGCCTAGAGAAAGATTTTATTTAAAGCAGAATTTTAAAACTATTAAAAAAAAGTGACAAAATAGGTTGAAGGCTTTTGAAATATGAATTTGGAGAAAAATAACAAAGAAAAAATATTGAGAGAAGGAGTAATTGGACAGAAAATGTTAATGGGAAATAGAAAAGTAATGAAAATTTTTAGTATAATTCTTACTAACAGAATCTATGAGATGAAGAGTTGAAGAAAAATAAAATGATTATTAAAAATGAATAAATAAAGAATAGATTAAAATGTATAAAAGCATGAAAACAAATGGTTTGAATTGACTTTGAAATCTTAATCTCATATACTATAACACATAAATCCATTTTTAAAAGTAATGTTAAATAAAACATTGTTAATAATGTTTTATAACAAATATATATATATATATATATCATAAACAGATATATATATACTTAAAAATATGTATATTTTCTTTTAAGTATATTGATATAACTTTTAAATTTTTTAGAAAAAAAAAATTTAATTGTATTATCTATTTATACATATAATCAAAGTTATTTTTTATAATTCTATCTAAAATAAAGTTCGAGACATTATTATATTATTCCACATTAATGATCAAAATAATCATATAAAATTATTACTATTATTTTTTTTAAATAGATAAACTAGTTTTTATATGAGAAAAAATATTTTGAATTCTTTTCTTTTTAAGATATAAAATTAATAACATGTATTCACTATAGAAATTGTAAATATCGAGTCAATTCGTGACTGAAAATTCTTGTTAGTAATAAAATCTTATTATCATTATTTTAATGATTTTAATGTGTCTCTTTTAATTCTGAAGAATTATGCGAATATGTACATACAGTAAAATTTTAATTAGCGAATCCAATCAACTGTTAATTATCTAAACCAACATTGCCTCCCCCATCTCTTTTTTTTCAATATCTAGTCTTTAATAAAGCAATGATAATTAAGTACTGTGTTTATCTGTTAATAGATTTATTTTTGGATGTTTATATTAAAGTTTTTGATTTGACAACATATTTATTTTTAAAATTAATTATAATTATTAAAAATATCACAGTCGTTTAGAAAGTTTGAATAATGTTTGATTAAGACAGCATTTTCCTTATTAATAAACTTGAACTTAAAATTCAAACATTCTGTGTATATATAAAGGGTTTCAAAATGAAATGGGAAAAGTATGTTGAAAAGTTATTCACAAAATCTTAGAATTTTTCTTTTATGTAGTTTTTCTTTAGCCAATTTAGTTAGCTATTCATTATTGCTGTAAATAGGTATTTAGCTATTTTTGTTTAAAAAGTAAAAACTGAAACACAGGCTTATTATATACCTGTGTCTATATATATATAATATATAGGGTATATGAACACAGACTTTCATACGATCCACCACTCTCCACTCTATCTAATAACACTGATACACCTAAACACATATATGTTGACAAAATAAATAATCACCAATATACATAGTATTTCATGCTAAAACAGCAATCATCAGTTGGTCCAGATTATCAACTCTACACATATACCCTATATATTACACACACACATATATATATATAGACACAGGTATATAATAAGCCTGTGTTTCAGTTATTACATTGTAGAGATGTTTGCCCATCCTTGCATATGTATTAAATGGATAATGTCCTGTACATGTGGGGTTCAGATTGATCTTAGGTCAACATGGGTGTGACAAGAATCTCGGCCTCAGGGTGGCCTTTGAGCATTCCATCATCAGATTTTCAATTGGATGGACGGTTGAAGAGTTGGAGTGTAAAGTAGATTGAAGCCTGTCCATTAAAGTATGAGGATTGTCTATTTTAATATATAGCTGAGCACTTATGGTATATATGTGTAGAGATGATAATCTGGACCAACTGATGATTGCTGTTTTAGCATGAAATACGTATATTGGTGATTGTTTATCTTTTCAACATATATGTGTTTAGGTGTATCAGTGTTATTAGATAGAGTGGAGAGTGGTGGGCCATGTGAAAGTCTGTGCTCATATGAATACCCTATATATTAAAAAGTAAAATAAAAATGGACAACCTTTCAAACCTTCACTTGAAATTCTAGTAAACAGTGCTTATTTTTTTTTTTTACATAATGACTTACTGAAAAGGATTTTAAACTACAGTGGGCTATTTAAAAATGTTTACTAATTAATATACGCATTAAAATATTATGGAATTAAATACCTCATAAATATATAAATATACCTATATTATTTTTCTTCTGCCCTTTATAAAGTTTATAAAAAATTATGGATTTTTATATGGTAATGTCTGATAAAAAAATCAACTAGCCTCTTGCAGATATGTGTTTCTGGCAATAAACATTACACGTTAACTGCTTGAAAGACCAAATAAAATCACATGAAATATAGCAACTCAATTAATATTTAAAGTATCCTTCCAATGTCAATTTGGTATTAAATTTTGAATTTTGTTTATAAGATTTGCATTATCAATTAGCATTAAGTAAAGACAAGGTTTTGAATTAAATTACCAGTAAAATTCATATTCAAATGTTAATATCAAATTAAACATTGTGAGGGTGCTGAAATAGAGATTGAGTTGCTATGTTTGATGTGATTGCATTTAATCTCCCAAGCAGCTGATGATGCCAGATTTATTATCAGAAATATGTGATGAGCAAAAATTTAGTTGATTTTTATCAAACATTGTCATATGAAAGACTGAAAATGTCTATAAATTTTTATACAGAGTTTAAGTAGAATATTGTATATTATAAAAATATATCAAAATATTACTGTCATAAATCACTGAATCATGTCTTCTTTGAACAGATGCACAGTATTAGAAGATTTCTGAAATTAATAAGTTTATAATTATTAACAGTTTTATTTACTAATGGCTATGAATATGGAGTAAACATACTCTGAAAGCGCTAAGCCAAATGTTTTTTGTGAAAATTTTTTATTAACTCCACCTACATATGTTTAAAGCATATTATAAGTATTAATAATAATAGATATGATAGGATATTTTCCTATTCTTCAATTTTTCATACATTCAAAGTTGATAAAATAATATAAAAAATGATGATAGAGGGCTTATTTTATCTATAGCAAAATGATAGTGCAATCAAATATACAATCATTTTCGATTTTTTATATTTATAAAAATTTCATAAAGTAATAATAAATTGTTAACTAAAGTTTTATCACTGTTTTGTTTTGATGTATAGGGTTTCCATTTGTCTTGAATAGTTAATTTTAAAAAAACATAATGAAAATATTGTCATAAAAATAATAAATAATTCCCATAGGTATAATATTAACATTGTAATCAAAATAAATAAATAAAAAAATTGTCATATTATTAAATAAGGTTTTTATTTAAAGCTATTTTTATTATCTCAGTTATGCAAGTCAGCATACATTTATCCTTATATAAAAATAATATATAAATAAACTTATAAAAAAATACCACAGTGCATATCTAACACAAATTCAAATACAAAAATATTCAAATCACCCATCCAAATGTTAAGATATTTTAGCAGCGCCCTCTGTGAATAAATTAAAGTCTGAACTTCAAATAGCATGACTCTAAAGCAGGGCTCCCTAACCCTATGCCCGTGGGCACCATGGTGCCCACAGACCATTTTACGTGTGCCTACCACTATCCGAACACGATAAAAAATTATTTATCTGATACAAATAAATTTAATTTTAAAAATTTCTTATAAATTATTGTATTATATTGTAAACAAATTGTAGGGCATACTATACTTTTACAGCGTAAAAATATAAACTTTAATTATATGTTAAAATTTTATTTTTGAAATAAATATTTTTTTGTACATTATGTGTATTATTAACAATATCCAACTATAAATTTACATTGAAAAAAATAAATGGTGCCCACCATCTGGTTGAAAAAATAAATGGTGCCCGCTACCTGGCCAGTATTATAGAATGTGCTCTTAAGTGCAAAAAAGGTTGGGGACCCCTGCTCTAAAGGATACTCAAACAAAAGGATACTTCTTAATTCATATGCTGCAATGATGTTTAAAATTGGAATATGTATCTATATTTTTTTGAGTCATGCTGTTTGAAGTTCAGATTTTATATTTATTCACAGAGGACGTTTGCTGAAAAAATATAACATTTGGGAGGGTAATTTGAAAATTTTTGTAAATAAACAGTTGTATGAATAAATTTCTTGTTGATCATCAAAAAACATTAATAATAAAACTGATAATAGCATATTTAGTTAATAAAGCATTCATAAAAATGCTAAGCATAAAAGAATTTCAATATTATAAATGATGCAATTAAGAAAAGATGAAAGTTAATAAAAAAAAAAAACTTAAATGTTTAAATATAATATTTAAAATAATGACAAATTTAATGTTCCTCTAAATGTATTTATTAATAAAATATAATTCTAGTGGAGTTGAGCAGAGTTTCAAGTTTCCTTCAGCTATCCATTCTATCTCATAAATCTATACACATGACCACACACATGTGAAAAGATAAATGGTCTCCAATATACATGTTTCATGATAAACCAGCTCTCATCAGTTGATACAGATCATGTCCCACACATATATAATCAGTGCTCAGTCTATGATTATATATATATGTGCAGTAGAGTAATCTGGACCAACTGATGAGTGCTAGTTTAGCATGAAATACATATATTGAAGATTTTTTTTTCAAATGTGTGCGATCATGTGTATTGGTTGTATGAGATAGAGTAAATAGTTGAAGAGAGCTTGAAAGTCTGTGTTTAAATTCCTAGATTTACATTTAAACTTAAAGTATATGAATTATGTTTGTATTTTAAATATTAATTAAATATAATACATTTAGAGTTGTAATTATAAATTTGCACATTGATTACATAAGTAATATTTACTAAGGCTGTAATTTCAAGAATGTGGGAGTAAAAATGCGATAGTAGGGACCTCTACAGGTCTTAACCAGATAAAATAAAATAAAACCAGCAATATAACCTTTATAAAAATAACAATGGAAACACAGACCTTTAATAAGTTTAAGAGACTATTTGGATATTCCACAGAGGATAGGGTAATTTGTATAAATCAGAAACTTGAGTTAATTACGAGTAAAAATGCTTAAAAAACAGGTATTCAGTGAATAATAAATATATAGAGGAAAATAAAAAAAGAAGTGTATGAAGTTAATGTAAAAGTAAGCAAAAAAAAAAAAAAAAAGAATTCATTGAAAAAATCAAGTGGTATTTAGAAGATATAGAAATAAATAAATTCGAAGTAACTAAAAGATAAAAACGTTAAGAGACTAACAAACAAAATATTGAGGAAAGTAATCTGGGATAAAGCACGGTGGTTTGGGATAAGTGGAAATTATATTGATAAAGTATTTTAGTGTTGATATAATTTTTTAAAATCTTACTACTATTTTTTTTTTTACATTTTGGTTCAAAAATCTAAAATTTTAAAGTTAAAGCGTACACTAATGGATATTTTGATCTTTATATTTATAAGATATTATTAGATTTATATAAAAAAGTGTAAATTTGTAAAAGTTTTGTATAACATGAACAACAATACTGAATTAACACATTTTGTATAAAATATTAGCAAATATACACAAAAATTTTTGATAATACAATTCTCATGCATTCGTGTTTACACTGTGTGATGTGTTTTAAAAATTTAAAACTATATTAAAAATATTTACGTTATAACTTCCTGAAGTCTTTATTTATAGTCATAAAATGCGTATTCGAAAAAATCATTGGCAAGACATTTATTTGCCATGCCTATAACTAATCTGTGTAAAACTTTGCAATTTTTTTTAGCTCATAAACAAATTTAGATTTTTTTCAGGTAATTTGTCCATAGGCAATTTAGAAAACCAAATAGTACTGATCGATAGTTAAATATCTAGCTATTATACATGCGAGTTATGGTAGTGGAAGTGAGTTTTAATGCACCGATTATACAGAAAAAAGATTCTTATATGATGTTGCCTTCATTATTGTTGCGAAAACGTCAGATCTCAGTTTATCATTTATATCAGATACAAACACAGAAAGTATTATGCTTATATGTGTATAAACCGACATATAACTTTATATTCATTTGTAAATACTTTTATTATAAAATAATTCATCGTAACTCAAGTCTTCATAAGTCGGATAATTATTGTGCTCAAATGCTTGATCATTGTAAAACAAAATACAGAAACATTTTTATTAAAAATGCATAAAAATAAAAACATCTATAAATAAAGATAACTTAAGAAATAAAATTTGATATAGTAATTGTTATTTAAAAGTAAATTTTACACAGTGATGAAAATTGTAAAAGACACAAAAAGATTTTTAACTTCAGTAACGCTTTGAAAAAATTCTAAAAAAATCCATCAACTCAGATTAAAAAATTGTCTCTTTCATCGGATTCAACTATAATTACCAGATTATAACTTGGTTTCTTTTTTTAACAGTAGTCATAATCACAAAACACAGGATTTTTTGATTTACTTAGCATGCATTTTTAAAGATATACTGTAGAAAATATTAATTAAAAAAAGCAAACTGAAATTATGAATGAATCAAGAAGAAATAATAATATTCTTACCTCCAGTTGTATTCCAAACAAATCTCTTGTCCGACTGTCTGCTTCATCATCATCTACCGAAGGTACGGATGATGACGACGACGATGACGTAGACATTATTTTTCAAATTTTAATCTGTAAAGGATAAAAAACGCATCTTTACTAAACTGCAATGGAAAAAAGTTAATTCATAGAATTTAATATTTACAACAGGATAAGACAACCATTAAGTTTTGTTATAATGACCACAATTACTGAAATACAGGCTTATTATATACCCATCTCAATATATGTAATATATAGGGTATATGAGCACTGACTTTCACACGACCCACCACTCTCCACTCTATCTCATAACACTGATACACTTGAACATATATATGTTGAAAAGATAAATAATCACCAATATAAGTATTTCATGCTAAACCAGCCATCATCAGTTGGACCAGATTATCATCTCTACACATATATGAAATAGGTGCTCAGATATATATTAAGATAACCAATCTTCATACTTTAATGGACAGGCTTCAATCCTATCCACACTCCAACTCTTCATCATCCATCCAATTGAAAATCTAATGATGGAATGCTCAAAGGCTATCTGGAGGCTGAGATTGTCATCACAACCCATGTTAATTTAAAATCAATCTGACCCCTCATGCACAGGATATAATTTATTTAATACATATACTAGGGATGGGCAGACATAATTCTAATATAATGAAAGTATCATTAACTTATTCATTGGATGCTCCTATAGAAAAATATTAACCAAGATTTCTATCTCAATTTTTAGTATATTTTGCAATCTTTATAAGAATGTTTTTTTTTAAAAAATCAATGATTACCTTCCCCCCTCCCCAATTTATATGTACATTGAATGGAGGGACAATTGTATCATTCTAGAAAGCAATGAGTCGTTATAAATATACAACAGTACTTAAATACTCTATTTAAGAAAAAAGCTTTTTAAATAATTCCTTCCCTAGAAGTGAAAAAGGTGACATTAAATACTTAGACTTGCCGGCCATTTTCCAGGTGATGAGAGTTTTAATGATTTTTCAATTTTTATTTTATTCTTCAACTAAGAATAAGTAGATATTTATATATTATAGTGGAAAAGAGGAGATAATAAATGATAATGATGATGAGCACTGAGACTTTTTCCACCTTATTTATGCATATTCATTTACATGTAACCACTAAGCATCACATGAACACACCATTTCTTATGCTTACTCATAATTGTTATTAAAACAGGCAAAACTTTTGTACAGTAGTGTGACTCAGTGCAAGCTAGAGTAATCAATGGATGCCAAAAGGGTTGAGCATAAAATTCCTATACTCTAGCTTGCAGTGAATGCACTACAATATAAAGAGTTTTGCCTGTTTTAATTAAATTCCATTTGCATTTAATAATAAATATATTTTTATTATATTACACACACACACACACACATATATATATATATATATATTCATTCTTTGTAGTCAAGTTGCAATCTTTAGTGTCTATATAAACATATTAGTCCATAGATGAAGGTGTATTTCCACTTTTATTATTTAAAAAAGGTTGCCTTGACAACAGATTGAGAATGTTGATTGTTAATGATATTGATATTGATATTGTTAAAGTGCTGACTTCATCTATATATTTACATAAGTATGATATCAAAAAGAAACAAATCTCGGTCATGCACTTTTACGAATTTATGTGCATTTGCCTGTGAGTATCAGTTTGAAAAGCATAAGTATATGCTTCTGTTTAGAATATAAGCCGATCTCAACTCACCATGCTGAAATCAGGGCTTTAATTTATTGTGTACTTGAATAATAAATTATTAATTGAATTGTACAAATTTATTTATTCTGTAGCAGAAAAGAGAGAGATTCTTATTTTTACCATCTATGATTAGAAATACATCATACATTTTGAATTTGCTATAATAAATAGTCTATTATTTATATATACAATTTATTGATTTTAAATGACACCCACACACACACACACACATATATATATATATATATATATGCACACAGCATTAAACCATAAACTAGGCTATTTAAAATTAATAAAAAATCTTTCCAGAATGAAAACATATAAACTAATGCAAAATAGTAAGGCAGCAAATAAGATGTTACTTTCTAATCATTGAGAATACTATATATACCACCAAGAGTGGATTAAATGTATGTAATATATCGCTAATTCAATTCATACTCACTAATTTAGCAATGATGATAAATTTATTAAGTAGTTATTATTTAATAATTAAGATTAGTTAATTGATTAATTAGGATATACTTTCGATTTATTTTTTATTTAATTAATTTTTTACTTCACACACATTGTTTTTTTAAAATTAAAAGATTTTTTAATTCAATTTTTTTAATACTTATGTAAATACAAATGTAAAATTCATTCATGTATATAGTTGCTTATTATCATAGTAGCATCAATATTTATATCTAGATATAGATTGGCTTAGAATTTACTGCTAATTTGGAAATTATATTATTCAAATGATGGATATCAGATCCAAACAAAATGGTAAGTCTTCAAAAATAATAATAAGCACTTAGACATATGGATAAGCCTGAAAACTGTCTTCACATTGTAACAGTCTGCATTCCCTTAAGAAATGAGGGGGAACACATCTAACTATAGTCAGACTTAGGGTCTTCATATATGATGTCATGAATGATGTAATAAAAATTAAATCCATAATTGCATCTATTTTAAGTAAGATAATTTAATATCTAAATATTAAATATGGATCCAACTTAAATCAGTTCATTCAATCTTCATCTCTCTTATGCTCAATATTCGAACTCAGGGTGAATTTTGCACTTAATTCTCTTCAGGGATCCATAAATATTCTCTAATAATAATAATAATAATAATAATAATAATAATAATAATAATAATAATAATAATATTATTATTATTATTATTATTATTATTATTATTATTATTATTATTATTATTATTATTATTAATATAATCTCAATAGATTCTCAAAATTACTTTCAACCAAATTATTATGATGTTAAGTTAGGATGATATATATTCAATCTTATTTTATTATGAAAATAAAATAAATAATTTAAATAAATCAAGACTTTCTTAAAATAAAACTTTTTTTAATAATATTTATTAACTGCCAACAATTTAAATTTATCTTTATATATATCAAAATTTATAATTATGAGCTTTACATAACATTTCTACTATATTAGTAAATAAAATTTAAAATGATACCTTCCCACATCCCCATAGTAGATCTGCAGCATAACACTAACAATATTTAATAAGTTGTAAAACAAAATATAAAATTTTATAATTTTAAAAATTATAATAGTACTAACTGACTAAATTTAGATAAAATAATATATGTATAAATGAAGACTTCTGTAATATTGGATCCTTTTGAGGGAATTCCATTTTTATGAGACCCCCCATCTATGTATGATCCCTATCGGTGAAAGAAAAGACCTTTCATCCAAGAATATTAGTTAGTTATTTATAGAAAAATAAAAAAATATTACTAAATTAACAGAATTAATAATAAACAAAAATTCTGTCTTGTCATAAATGAATGAATTTAATATGAAAAACAATAAAATCTTACCTTCATATTAAGTTTACTTATTATCCATGGTCAAGTTGCTTTACACAGAAGATCTAAATTTTATTAAATAAAAAAAAATAAACCAATGATCTTTCCATTTTCTTTTCATCTAATGATTTTTCAAATTGGATTATTCAAATGTAAGTAGATTTTAGAAGCAAAGAAAATAAAATTTGATATTTATGGATGATGATACACAAAGATGATATGACATATTAAAAGTTTATGGTATTGTCATATTCATTTGCATAATTTGAGTAGTAATGTTCATTAAGAATAAAGTATTTTATTTTCTGGTCATCAATCATCGATGAGGCAATCCGTATACTTCATTGTTAAGAAATCTTCCTCTCATGTGATGTTGACATCCTTTTTCATAAATTATCTCATTATAAATTGAAGTTTTTTTTTTAAGTGTCATAGCATCGGCCTGGATGCGAACCGGCAAAATGAAGTTGAATACTGAATTATGTAAATGAAATATATATATATTAGGCATTTCAGTAGAAATAAGTAATTACACTGTTTCATGTTAGAACAATGGCACTTTATCCTATGGAAAATTGTCTTTACTCACCATTCATTTTATATAACTTGAAATCTTCTTAAAGTAATTTTGTGTAGATATATAAATATTTTTGATGATATTTATCTTCCTTAAAATTTAAGTTTAGAACAATCACATTAAGAATTTCTTTAAATATTAGTTCTCAAACTATTGATCTATCTTTTTAAGGTGTTTGGTATTCAAACACAGCAAAATAACTATGCATAGTGACTAGTTCATTTGTAAAAGAATTAATTTGAAAATAATTTGATTTAGGTTTTATAGTAGAATCGACTTTCAGTAATTAGCACGTAATAAATTTATTATTTCATTTCATAGTTTTGTATTCGATTATTGTTGAATGTATCATAATTAATAATTGTATAATTGAGTTCCAATTTTATTTCCTTCATGTTTATTTGCTAAGATACAACTTGACCTAAGGTTATTTTTATGTTTTGCATCTTGATTAGTGATATTAGTCAACTTAAGTAATTATTATATATATGTATATATGAATGATTGAAAAATAATCTTTTTAATATTTGATTTTATTAAAACAACTATTTATTTGACTTGACTTTTGTTATTAAAATTTTATAGTCTAACATTTAAGTTATATATGTATGTATATGTGTATTTTAACATAAATAAGTAATGTATTTACTATTTATAAACATACAATTATATTTTTAAGTTTATATTTTGATATTGGACAAATACAAGTGAGCTTAACAAGATTATCAGTTATCCTGACAACATTTTTGTACATAAAATATTAAAATATTAACTTTATCTCTCATATATATATATATATATATATATATATATATATATATATATATATATATATATATATATATATATATATATATATATATAATGTATATACATAAACAGCACTGTGACAATGTTAATATCACTAACAATCATTAATCTCAATATGTTATCAAGATAATATCCTTTTAACAATAAGGGGGGAAATTCACCTTTATTTATTGTCTAATATGTTTATATGAACATTACAGATGACAACTTGGTGACAGAGAATGAAATTATTAATATAAAGTTGTTTAAATAATCCTCATTAAACAGGTAAATATAACCTGTTCAGAAATCTGTCTAACAATTAATCAATTACAACATCTGAATTACAATTATAACTTTCAAACTGCACTTCAACTATGTATTACATAGATAATAAACTAATAACACTCAAGGATAAATAGGTTTATAAATGTGAATTCAGTGAAATCAGCCAACATTTAGACAATGCCAATATTAATAACAATCAACAATCTTAATCTGTTGTCAAGGTAACCCTTATTTAGCAATAAAAGTGGAAATTCACCTTTATTTATGGAGAATCTACCTTTATTTATATTATACATTTATATAGACATTGAAGATTATATAGTGGTGTTATTAAAAGTAAAAGCATTTAAATATCCTATGTTAGTTCATTATGAGAATAAGATACAAGATGTTATATATGGAGCCAAATTCTGTATTGTAAATTATGACAGTAGAAATATCAGGAAAATTTTCATCAACTGTGAGGTAAAGTCTAAATATATATTGCCTTTATCTTTAGATAATTAAGACAGTCAATGGGAGATGGAAGCAGATCAGGTGAATCAGAAGGGTATTTCAATACAACTATTTGCTTACAGTCTAAAAACTACCTTACAGACAATGTTAGGTGACTTAGTATTCTTTTTCACACATCTTTTTCATGACAAAAGTTTTAGTTAAAATTTTTGTTTCCTTATCAATATTTACATGGTTTGCTATACTTCTGTCAATCAGACCATTTTTTGACAGACAATTTGATGAATTTTGCAATATTTTTTTATCAGTTATTCTCATTACTAGCTATCTCAATCTCATTTCATTAATGATGATTTGTTTTTGTTCCCTTAGAAAAACATTTAATCCATTTATACACTACCATTTGCCTTATACCTTCACTCCATGAACATGAACTAATATGTCCCTGATTTCTTTTTTATTCATACCAATTCAATAAGAAATTTAATGTTTGTTCACTGCTCTAATTCAAGCTTCAACATTCTCATAAAAGCACACAAAAACACACAACAATAATAAATGTCACTCAGTAAGACACTGCCACACATCATTACAAACATAGATGTTAAACACTGACATACCTAGGTTGTGAAACTTTACTGAATTGCTTGTACAATGCTATCAATGTAAGGATAATCCAAGTTTATGAATTTAATCGTCAGAACTCATATATATATATTGTATCATTAAAAATGAATTAACCAACTTTAAATAGTAGTAATATTTCAGTAATCAGGTTTGAACCCAAAACAATAATATATACAATTCCCTGTTCAACTGGTGTGTATATCAAATGACAAATGTAGAAATATACCACTACATAGATCTATAAATCTTATAAGTCTTGTTAAACTCAGCAAAATTAATTCTATAACAGAAATGATGATGATGGTTTTTATTATCACCTAAAGTATTTTGTTTATTCTACATTTATATTTGAAGAATATCCAGGTGCCAAATCTCTTCAAAAAGAAAATGTTTACTTGGAATTATTTAAGATAGCTATTGTTATTTAGCATACTTTTCAGTAGTTCACAGGTTCTTAGAGATGTGGATATTTTTATGAACTAGCATATGTGTGTGTGTTAAGATTATAACATTTAATCCTATGAAAAACAAATGAATGGATTAATAAATAATAAAATAATTATTTATTAACAAAACAAAATGAAGGTAAGTTTGATTATATACAAGATAATGCAAATTTCAAATGTAAATTACTCTCTTTCCATTTAATAATCTAATGTATAGATATAAAAATCAGTCATATAATATTGAATCAATTTCCAACAAACAAATTCAGATATTTAGTTTCTTCCCATTTAGAAATTTTATATACAGATATAAAATACTAATAATTCTGTGCTAACATGCTTGTTAGAAAAGTTTAATTTTGTTTATGTATTTATATACACTAAGCAGCTTTTGAAATTTTTAGATTTCATATTCATAATTGAGAGCAGTCAATGGTAATGCAGAGGAGTATTGTAATTTATGCAAATTAGTTTGCTGTTCATTTGTCATAGGTAATGGTGTTTTCATTTTGTTTTGATTAATTTGTCCATCTTTTTGAATTGTGAAGCAGGTATTCTTCCTATTTACAGAATTAGTATTGTTATTTATAAAGTAGGCCTCTTTAATTTTATGCCTATGGTTGTTTCTCTCCCTACACACTATTCTTGGGTTGGTGGGTTCAAATCTGTGTCCAGTAGTTTTTTCATGTTCTAAAAATGCCGATGTGGTCTCTTTATAGTTCAGTGCTCTTCTATACATATACATATGCTGCAATGCTCTATTTGTGATGGTTTTGTTTTTCCATAATACAAGGCTCTACAATTGGCCTGAGGGCATTAGATTTGATATACACCGTGAGATGTTGTTTTTGGGTCTAATTTATCTTTTGAATTGTTTATGAGTCTATTGGTGTTGAAGCCTACTAAAAATTCTTTTGATAGTGTTTTCACTAAGTATTTGGCCATGTTAGCTCTTCTGTTTGTATTGAATTTGCATAAATAATTGTTTGTATGTAGAAATGCGTTTAATCCCGCATATTTGTGTGAGTGCATATATCCTCTAACTTCCAGGGATTCGATGGTCATGCAGTAATTTAATTGTGCATCTACTTTTTGTATGTGTAAGTCCAGATATTGTAGATAGTGTTGATCATTCTCCACCATGTGGAATTTAGTATGAGCTTAGTTCTATGCTGAAATTCTTTGGTGATGTTTATGATTGTATTTCTTTTAGCAGTGATGAACATGTCATCTATGTATCTTATATATATATATATATATATCATTCTGTCGTTGTGAGTCCGTATTATATATCATTCTGTCGTTGTGAGTCCGTATTTTCTAACATAGAATCATTAATATATATTTTTTCAACAAACAGTTAATCTATTTCAGTCCTTACCTTTTATAACTACACATAGCCACACACACGCGCACGCGCGCGCGCACACACGCATATATGAAGTGAAACACAACTTTTCACCCAATATACTTTCAATTTGAGTTTATGTTCTAATTGACATATAAAATACAGGATCCTATTAAAAAAATATTGAATTTCTTTTAATCTTCATATATTTAAAGCCTTTTCCCATATTATAAAAAGGAATAGCTTAATCTTTTAATACCTTAATATCTTACCATTCTCCAACTTTATTATCATCTTTACAAGGTTTTAGATAGGTTTTCTTCTCAATAGATCTTTTTATAAATTTTCAGGAAATGTATTTTTTTTTCTCTTCACATATTGGACACATAATTTACTTTTGTATTAGGCAGGACAGATCAAATACATGTAATTTTTCAGAAATTCAGTTGCTTAGTGTGGTTCTTTTTTTTGGCAGATTATAAAAGATGCTATAATTTCATATAGATATCATTTACTGGACTGGGCTGCATGTTCTAGATTTTCAATCGATATGCTAGTTGTTCTTACCTGGTCTTTCGTGGTAAAAGATTCTCTAATATAATAAAACATTCTTATAGCTGCTATTATAAGCTTATAATTTCAGTTAATAGCAAGACAAATTCTTCTCCATATGCACTTCCATTATATTTTGAAGTTTAGAATTCCATCAATGCACATTGGAATGAAGGTGACTGCTGAATAACTAGCTGCTTACCTTCCACTTCATCTTCTTTGTTACCTGTAGCACCTACCATAATGATGACTAGTCTACTATCTTGGACTCCAGGGAAAAATATTCTCTTGTATTCTTCATCAAAAGAAATAAGTAGCAGTTGGCTTTCTTTTCTTTATGCATTACAAAAGAGAAAATTAGAAGAAACCTTTGACCATATTATAAAATCATGTACCGGTCTTACAAACATAAGGATGCTTATTTTTCACGGTTCAAAGATTGACTATTATAAAATACTCTCAATAAAAGACTCCATCCAGAGTAGACACTTCCCAATTATTAGACTATCTATTTTTCTGACTCACACCATCTGGAGTGTTCGATGCAAGATAGTTTTCACCTCTCCACCTCCTAATTCAGACCTCACATTTATCAACCTCATCAACAAAATTAGAAACAAAGACTTAATACTCTCATCAAAATTTCTATATGATGAAACCTGGAAATTGTTCCAAATACCAAAACTATCCAAAACATAAGTTACAGATTAAATTGATTTATAAACCTCAGCACCAAAAGACTCATCACTCAAAACTATTGACCTTTAAAACAATATGTATCTAAATACCTAATATATACAATGTAATTCATTAATAAAGTGTTTTGAAACTAAAAGAGAAAATTCTTTGCCGACTTTTATTATTTTATTTACAATAAAAAAAAAAAATGTTGCTTATTCATAGTTATTCTCCCTGGATTCAAATTCACCCTACTATTTTCTATGGAAATCAATAAAATTTTATTTTCAGCATGATTTGAAATAGATGAAATTAAAAAGATCTTGAAAGACTTTGTTATTTACGAATTGCATATTTTCTCTAACTTATATATGTATACGTAAGTGCACACACGCACTTCAAATCTATTTATGTAGCATTTACACGATTGCTACTAAGGTTTATATAATATATAAGTATATTTTTAGAGATTGTCATTTTGCATTTACACAAACACATTCAGGTAGAAATTATATTTATTTAAATTTTACAGATTGAATTAAATATGCATATAATATAACCAATTATATAATTTTTTTCAAGCATATTAAACATAACTAAGTGTATGCTTAATTTAATTACATATATAGCTGCAGTTTGAATAGAGATTATAAAAAAAATAATTTTTTTTCTATCATAATTACTATTTAAAATATTTTTAAAACTGAAAACATAATGATATATACTGCATATTACATCATTATCATCAACCATTATCAATCCACTGCAGGATGAAGATTTCTCCAAGTTCAATCCATCTTCTCCGATCTTTAGCTTCTCTTCTCCACATCACCCCTGCACACTTTCTTATTTTATCCATCCATCTCACATGTGGTCTCTTTCTGGGTCTTTTACAATCTCTTGGAATCCAGTTTAAGATTTCAATTGTCCATATATTATATATTACTTATATAATTATTAAAGATGGGATGAAGATGCCATTTATAGTCAACTAAGTACAAGCTCATGAATTATAATTTGCAATACATATATAAACGAAATATACATATTGATAAAATGATAAACTCCTGTATAAATCAAATCAACAAAATAATTAACCAGAAATACATTTCTCCTAATTTTGATATTACACTACAATAATCAGACATCAAACACTTCCAGATCAATTGTTTCATGATTTACATTATTTTTCAGTTGGCTGCAAACCCAAACCCACTCATAATATCACAGTGGAATGGTAGAAAAAGCTGATTGATTGCTTGTTTCAATATGATGTTAAAGTTGGTAAGAGTTTATAATATTTAAATTTTAAACCATTTGTTAAGAAGTAATTAACTTAATATTATGTACATATAAATAGTATTTGTATTTTTATATTGAACTATTTCCATCATCTAATATGAATATTGAATGTCTTTAAAAAAAAATTAACTTTATTTAAATATTCCCAACACATTCAGTTGTTAGTAATAGCACATCAAACAGGTTAGTATATGCATAACATTTCAAAATGTATTCTTCTTCTCTCTTCTTCAGGAGTTGCTGGCCTGACCAGTGATAGCACTAGCATGGGATTCAAACATGGGTCCTTATATTCTTGATTATTGAATTTTAAGGTAATTCTCTAACCAACTGACCCATCTTGCTGAAGGTTATTAACAGTTGAATGTATTTGGAATATTTAAATAAAGTTAAATTTTTTTAAAGACATTCAATACACATATTAGATGATTAAAATAGTCTAATATAAAAATACAACTATAACACCATCACCACAAACCTTCAGGAAAACATATAAATAATATATTTTGTGAGTTTATCCATGTTTGATTTATATTACAAATATTGATCACACAAACTATCAACTGGACGATGAATGGAATACTATAAATATGATTGTAGAGGGATTGTAGGTGTGATTTATAACAATGTTAAAGTTCCACCAATAAAAATATAGACATGTAAAATTGAAAAATATAATAAAAGATCAGAGCAACCATTGAGATATTCAAAAGATCAAATTGTATCAACAAACGTGATGACACGTGCAAACTTTGACCTATTTGAATAAATGATTTTAAAAAACGCATTACTCTGATGACTTTTTGACTTTTATTTTTCAATGTTATATACCTGTTTTTTTATGTTAGTGGAACTCTAACATTATTTTAAATTACATTCACAGTGTCTCTACAAACATCTTTATAGTATTCTATTCATCATGCAGTTTATTTTTTTTAGCAAAAAAATTAAAATAAAGTGGCTCTGAAGAAGGTTGCGGGAAAGTCAAAATGTAAGATTGTGTATGCATATAGGTACAATAAAACGTTCTCATTAAAAAGTGTTCAAAGTAGTGGCTAAATTGCATTTATATAAGATATTATATAAGTAATATTTACTAAGGCTGTAAACCTTAAGAATATGCACATGAAAATGTGAAGGTAGGGACCTCTACAGGTCTTAACCACAAGCTTATGCTTTGGAAGAAAAGAGGGGAACCCTTCCTTACTTCAACCTACTTTCTGTATGAATAAGGTTTACAGCCTTAGTAAATATTACTTACTTAATCAATGTACGTTTAAATAAATTTATAAAATATTACAGCAAAATAAAGGAAGTGGCAAATTTGGTAACATTTCTGAATAAAAAATCATACCTTACATGAAAATCCTGAGCTAGCTGAATTTTTTTATCCTCTTAGATTCAAAATATAGGTAATAAAAAAGGCAGCTAAGAAGTATTCGCAGTAAATTTAAAACAATAAACATTTGTTCAATAAATTAATAATTTTTGTCAGCCTGACAAGTAGAAATGGTCTCTTTTTGTGAAAAACAAAATGAAATGAAGACATGAACACAGTACAACTCCTTATAGATTATTAAAACAAAGATTGCATCAATATTAAGAAATAATTAAAAAATGGCAGCTATAACTTCTGGTTATTATTAATTAAAAATTTTAACTTATAAATATATAAACTCCAATTTATAAAAAAATATTTTTTACTAAAAAAGATTCTGCTATTTTTAACATTCAACTTGTTAAATATTAAATAATTTAACTTATCAGAAGCAATCAGACCACTACCATTAGTCCCAAAGTATTGTTCAGAGTGTAATTACTCTAAAGGAAATACAGTTTAGTAGTAATTAGTTCAATGTTTTGTTTTCCCAGGATGAAAATTTGGAAAAGTTTCCTCATAAATTATTTCGTCAAATGTATAGATTCTATTAAAAAGATACTAAAGCGTTTAAAATAAATTAACTTAGAATAAAAAAACTTATATAAATGTTATCACTTAAATTAAAATAAAGATGGTATCTACTTTCAATTGATGTTTATAATATTTATTACTATGCTATGTAATAACTGGAATACAGGCTTATTATATACCTGTATCAATATATGTAATAGATATACTATATGAGCACAGACTTTCACACGACTCACCACTTATCATTCTATCTCATATCACTGATACACCTGAACACATATATGTCGAAAAGATAAATAATCATCAATATACATACTAAACCAGCAATCGTAAGTTGGTCCAGATTATCATCTCTACACATATATGCAATAAGTGCTCAGATATATATTAAGATAGCCAATACTTTAACGGACGGGCTTTAATCCACTCCACACTCCAACTCTTCAACCGTCCATCCAATTGAAAATATGATGAAGGAACGTTCAAAGGCCACCCTGAGGCCGAGATTACCATATTATATGTTTTCTTAAATTTATTTGCTATTTAGAGACAATCTTCAATTATGCTAAACTTCAATTCAAAAAAGATGAAATGGCTGTAAGTCTGTTCTCTTTACACTAACCATTAACAGAAATAACCTGTGTGGTTTTGTTTAGAGGTCAAATATTCAACTCTGGAATTCAAATTTCTTATTAATTGTCAATCTATAAAGTCATTGGGTGATTATTACTATTATCCAGAAATTTATATTTCCATAGAAATATAGCAGTTACTCAAAACAAAATATTATAGAGCAGATGCTAATAAATATGTAATTTCATTGTGGAGATTGATTTTATATATGAGTTGCTGCCAATGAAGGTGATGATGATTTATGCAATCATCACTTTTAAAAAGTTTTGAGCAGTGAGGGTCAATATTTTTTTAAAATATGCTCTAAGATGATTTAATCAAATAGAATCCTGGCTCTTTCCAGTAATTGTAGAACAAGAAGACAAAAATGTTTGCCTCATTATGGATCAAAAACACCATAAACTTAAAACTTTAAAATAAAACCAAATCATTATGCACAAGTTGAAAACAATTAGAATAAGTTAAAAATATATTGACTATTTTTTAATATTATATTAGATATATATTTATTTTAGAACATTTTTAGAAAATAAAAAAAGCAAGTATTTGTCAAGCATTGGTGGCCTAGCAGTTAACGTAGCTGTCTTCCAAGCAGCTGGCTGGGATTCACTTCCCAATCAACGTTTTGACATATGAATAAAAAGCAAGTATTTTTTAAAAATCAAAGATAATGCTGGTTTTGTAGTTTAAATGTCAAATTAGAAGCTATCAAAAATGAAGAAAAAATATATATTATTTGCCATTTGAAAATATTGAAAATAAGACTATCACTGGAAATGAAAAAAATAGTTTGTAATCATGTTAATTAAAGTAAAAGGATATATTGAAAAATATAAAATCAAAAGCAGAATGAAATAAAAATTTAGCATTAAAAAAACACTTTTATTAGTTTTAAAACATTAAAAATTAAAAGATTGTGTATTATGTTTATAGAAATAAACATACAAGCTATTTTTAATTTATAAATGTGAAAACCCTGAAAAATCTTTCCAAATATTTATTATTATGTTGATATTAATAAAAAAAATAATACCTTTTATTTTATTTAAGAAATTATAAGACTGTGTTTAAATTTGAAAGCAAACTGTTAATTAGGAAAAGTTCATATGAAGAAAGGGATTAACTGAAAACCTTATATTTTTAAAATTCATAACTTGTTTTTATCATTATCCCCCTCCCCACCATATAACAAACTCCAAATTTATGCATATTTTACACTTTCAGACAACACTTGTATTGTGACAGTTTAATTGTTTTCACTGGCAATAAGCTTTTGCCATTAAATTTCATTTTAAACCAGTATTTATAAAAATATAATAAAATTTACCTCATTTGACAGATATTTTTGTTTAGAAGAAAAATAAATTTTAAAAAATCACATTTTATTTTTTTTAAATAGTGATAAAATTATATTGTGGTCAAATCAAATATATTATTTCATCATTCAACTATCAGGAAAGATTAGATTTTTTTTCAGAAAACAAATGAAATCTTTTTTATTTGTTATTTGTTTTTAGAATATGAACAAATAAATATCAATATCTGATAAATCTAACAGTTTATACTTTAAAAATTTTAAATTTTTAAATATTTTTTACAATATTGCAATATTTCCTAAGAGATGGTCACTGATTATGTTTTAACAAACATCTTGTAATTGCCTTCAATGCAATTTGACTTGTTCAAAAATATAATGTTCTATTTTTATCAAATTTAAAGACTACCAAGGGACAATAGAAACCAATCAAAGCAGGATTTAAAAGTGGTTCATGTTGCCAAATTTTCAGGTATTTTGACATCTATAGAATTTTTTTGGAATTAAAAATATTATGAATAATATATATATATATATATATATATAATAATAATTCAAACAAATATATTTAACACAGTATTCAAAATTAAATAATCTATTCTTTACCAGAAGTACTTTCAATTGTTTCACTGACAATTGAAACAATTGAAAGTACTTCTGGTAAAGAATAGATTATTTAATTTTGAATACTGTGTTAAATATATTTGTTTGAATTATTATTATATAATTTAAAAATACAGACATTTAATGGTTGTAGTTATATATATATATATATATATATATATATATATATATATATATATATATATATATATATATATATATATATATATATATATATATATATATGAATAAAGTCAAGTCATACATCACATGACTTAAATTAATAAGTTTGTACTACAAAAGTAATATAATAAGCTTGATAATAGCTCTAAACAGGCTTTTCCAATAAATGCCAGAAGAGAAAGCTTTGGGAATAGGGATAATTCTAGATAGAGATTTTAAATGCTCTCTCTTCTGGCATCTATCAGAAAAGCTTGTTTAGAGCTATTAACATACTCATTATATATATATACTGACACATAAAAAAATTAGCAGGTTTTTGTATGTCAGTATATATAGAGCTATTAACATACTCATTATATATATATACTGACACATAAAAAAATTAGCAGGTTTTTGTAATTGACATATGAATTATTTTAGGTAAGAAAATTTAAATGGTTAATACATATCTTTAGTTATGGTAATATGTGTATTATAATTAACATATAAAAATAAATATTACAATTTTATAGTTTAATATTATTGCTATGAGAATATGATTCATATTTGTCATGAAATCAATTTTTACACAATTTTTTTCTGTAACCAATCTAATGGAAAGAATAAAGATCCATGTATAATTTTATAATAAATAAATTCTATATGTGTACATTTATATACATGTATGTTTTTCACAATTGTATTTTTATAATTGAGATAATTGCAAGATTGTATTGTAATCCTTTTATAATATATTAAGGAATATCTAAGTTCCTATAATATAAATAATTTAATAAAATATTTTTGACTTTTAAAATATATAAATCATTACAATGTTTATTATTTAAGTATTTTTTTAAAAATATATAATGAAATATAAAGAGCCTTATGTTGTTCTTGATATTGAATCCATTTGCCATGTTGTCAGATGGAATTTGAACCAAGGCTTAGAAATTTTAAAACTGATAGCAGCTTCTAAATGATCTTACAATTTGTTTAGATTGCCAGCTTATAGTCACTATAAATAGTTATCAAATATTAGTTTGATAAAAAGTATCTGCATATTCTTAAATGAAAACTATCAAAAATAAATAAATAAAATTTTTCACAACCTGGGAATTGGGCTGATAAAAAATATCGATTTCTTCACTATTTTTTATGAGAAAACTGCAATAGATTTTTAAAAATTGCTTTACCTTTTACTTATAAAAAAACATGTAAATAAAAATAGATTTAATTAAACTTTATTTTCAAAATGCTAAACTTCTAAAACATTGTTGAATTATTTAATATAGGGTTTTGTAAATTTTATATATTTATTTGATGAATAAGTATTTTTTTTGATTAAGTCAGGTTGAATGTCATTAAACTAATTTCTAATATTTGGATCAAAGTTATAAAAACATTTTTTATATTTTTAAGACTACCAGACATTTTTATTTAAATGTGAATTGAGATTATCTTAACTAATATTATTTAATTTAAAAAAGACATTAACAATAAAAGATAAAAATAATAATGCACTAAATAAGAAAATTATATATGCATATCTAAAAATTTATGATATAAATACAGTTTAATAAATACTCATAAATTAATCATTTAATTAACATAAGCACAATGTTTCTATTTTTTTTCTTAGACTGATTTTACTTAATTCATGAATTTTTTAAAAAAAATATGTAAAAAATATTTTTTTTAAAAATAATGCTTTTATTTAAATACCTGACTAAAACATACAAAATAACAAAATAATCAACAAAATCAATCAATTTCTTGGTTAATTTGCCATTCATTAAAAATATTGGAGATCTTAAAAATCTAGACTTGTTATAAAACAATTGAAAATTTCAGGAATATTGATATTTAAATAAAAGTATTTGTGGCTCAAATAAATCATAAAATTTAAAAAGGTCTCAAGTGCATCAATGAAATGACAATACTCCTGCACTTTCCAATTGTTTTAAAAAAGTCAAGATTATTAAGATCTCTGATATTTTCCAAGAATGGCAAGTTAACTGATAAGCAGATTACTTTATTGGTTACTTTCTTATTTTGTATTTTTTAGTCAGTTATTGATATAAAAGCATTATTTAAATTTTTTTTTACATCTTACTTTTTAGTTATACTTACATATTATTTTAAAAAATGATTAAAACTTCAAAAAAAATCGTATAAAAATTATGATTTAATAATAAGACATGAAAATAAAAAAATATACCCTCTAAGAAATGATTTCTACATTTAAATATCACATGATCAGGTATTATATAAAATTATTTATGTAATAGCTTTTTAATTCATTTTCTAACCTTTTTTTTACACATTTATTATTTTTTTCACAAAATATTTATAAAATATTAATTATTTCAGAAGAATAATTCAAATTTTAGTGGGAAATGTTTATTTTTAATTAAGTATGAGTCAAATGAAAACATTAACAAATTTTTACTATACAAATGTAATATTTCCATTGACTTGGTTACTAAGGTTTTTTCATGGGAAACTTATATCAGTTCAAATTCTAAAGATGTACCATTTTTTTATTGTTAAAAATTAAAAATGTGGGCATTTTGACAGAAACACAGATAGGGCAAGTTAATATACAAACCCTTAATTCAGACAGTGAGTTCAATTTCTTGAAATTCTTTGTAAATTTTTAGAATCTTATATTTAAAAACAAGCAATTATATTGTTTTTCCGGGGAAAAAATTAATTTGTTATTGTAAATTCAAATATATACTAAGTGATAAAAACCTAATAAAAGAGTTTAAACATTAAAAATGTGATAATTAATGAATAAACATTTTACTAAACATATTATTAATAAAAAGAGTCTGGAAATATAGTGTATAATAAAAACAACTTAGTTGCTGTGATTTTTTTTAAAAATTATATATAATTTTGTATAAATTTATTACAATTGATAAGCCCTTGATATATTGCAAAAAAAAACCAAAAAAAAAACAAATCAACTTAGTAAAATGTATATCTTATAATGTGTTTTTTTGATTTACTATATATTCTGGTATCAATATTTTTTTTATTTTTTCAGCTATTTAATCAATAAATAATTGATTTTTTTGCAGCATTGTTAAAAAACGTTTTATTTATTTTTATGTAAATACAGTTTTAATTGTTTCACAAAAGTAAGCTATAATAGCAATGTTCTATTTAACATTTTAGGCATTATGATGGCACTACAATCACCACTTTTCTATATTGTTTTAAAGCATTGTATATGTTAAATTACAGGGTGTGACAGGCTGCAACAATTACTTCTATGAAGCTTCCATTTTTAATGTATTAATTTTAAAAACATTCCAAGAGATGTCAGCAGTATACCAACCTTTATTGACCTTTGTCTGTGATTGACAACCCATTCTATTATTCTATTAAAGTGATGAAAAAGGTGGTGACTTGATACTTTAGATTCATTTCCCCTGTGGCTATATGCCACACATAATGTAATTTTTAGCAATTGTTAATGATTATGGCACAATATTTTTGTAAAAGACTTATTATCAAACTAAAAACTACATCACTAGCAGAGGGGCAGTTGTCTTTGAAAACATTTGAAAAAAAAACAGCTCTTAGAAAGTATGCAATCATATATTACAAAAACTGGAAATTATAGCAGAAAGGCCATTAGAGGTGAAAAAAAAATTGTTTTTGTAAAAACAATAAAATGAAATATTTTAATAATAATTAATAATATTTTAACTTTTAGAATCCTTTTTGTTTCTTTGATGATAACTAATTCTAAGTATATCATTGTTTAATAACACAAAATTGTAATATCTAAAATTTCATTCTTTTATTTTTTTTGAATAGATATTACGAAGTTAATAGCAATGTTTGCCTTTGTTATTGGTAAGACCTTTAGTTAGATACTTAATTTTCACAATTTTAAAATATTAATTTTTCATGTTTTAGAATTTTAATTATTAGAAGGTTTAAATATTTATAATATAGCCTATAAATACATTTTTAAATATATGTAAAAAAGATTTAATTGCACAAACAAAAAGAATCAAATATGGCATTATAGTAAAAAATTTCATTGCTAGAGTTTATTAAAAAATTTGGGGGTTGAATTTGACACTGAAAAAATTAAATTACACAAAAATTAGACAAGAAATATAATATAAAGTTGATTGCTATGGCTTTACTAATGCACATAATTAATTATTATTTTTTGACAATATAGTTTGCACTTATAATGCCAGGCATTTTTCTCTGGAGAAAATTATATTTTCTATGGGTATTATTTGTGCCTTTATAGTAAAGTACATGTCCATTTTTTAAATCAATTGTCTCTTCACCTTTTCTTTTAACTTCACAAAGTCCAATAACATCCCATTTAATATAAGACAGTTCTTCTAATTCTTGCAATCTTCCTTCAATTGAAAGAAATCTGCAGTTGTAAGTACCTAAATAAAAAGTCAACATCAAATGGCAGCCTGAGTCCAAAATCAGGGGATTCTTAACACCCTCCACCTTTATCCACCAACTGCTGCCTTGGTTGGTGACTCAAAGAAATATGGAAGAGATTAATGTTAGGAGTAATAAGAAGAAATTAAAAATGCAATATATGAGCAAGAGAAACAACAGGTGTTACTGACCTCATTGAAAAAATTAAAAAACTAAAGTGGAGTTGGGCTGGACATATTGCTAGAAGATATAATAATAGATGGAAATTGAAATCATAAACCAGATGCCAAGAGATTGTAAAAGACCCAGGAAGAGATCACATGTGAGATGGATGGAAGAAATAAAAAAGTGTGCAGGAATGATGTGAAGAAAAGAAGCTTAAGATCAGAGAAGATGAATTGAACTTGGAGAGACTTTCACCCTGGAGTGGATTGATAATGGTTGTTGATGATAAATGATGATGGTATTATTAAATAAAAATTAGTTAAATATTTTTTTAGGAATGATCTACACATCTTTTTATTCATCTTTAATACATTTTAATTCTATACAATAACAATTTATTTTTAATTATGTGACTAATTATATTTGCATCCTTTTTTTTTTTTGCAGATTATTTACATCCACAACAAAAAACACCTTTGCCTACTCTGAATCAGAAATCCTATTACAGAATACAATATGAGAATACTGAATAAAAATTATATAAATTATTTGTATTTTTTATTTATTATATGACTTCCAAAAGCTGCTAATTATGTTGTGGTAAATCTCATCATTTTATCTTGAAAAGACATCATTTCCTTGATAATGTTAAACCATTAAACATCATATGATCACCATTTCTTATGCTTGCTTATAACTATTATTAAAACAGGCAAAACTCTCCCTACAGTAATGCCATTCAGTGCAAGCCAGAGTAATCAATGGAGAGTAATCAATGGATGCCAGAAGGCTTGTGCATAATATCCAAGGCTCCTCAGTGATGAAAGCCACAAGATAGAAACTAGTCTGGGGGTATCGGGTGAGTAGGCACTAGATAGGGATTTTATGCACAAGCCTTCTGGCATCCATTGATTTGCCTGTTTTTTCTTTGATAATGTTGGAGGCCAGTTATATATAAATAAAAATATTATTTAATTAAAATATTTATTTTATATTAAATATATTTTTAAAATGATTACTTAATTATATCAAATTGTATCCAAAATGTTTGAAATTTGCTTTATTATAATTATTCTAAAACTGCTATAAAATTTTTTTTTTTCAGTTATGCACGCCAATTTTTTTTTACTAATAAGAAAACCCTTGTTTCTTATTTAAAACTCTCTTAATTACATCTACAATATATAAATATGAACAATGGAAATTATGATAAATGTGACAAAAAGTAATATGAACAAAGCGAACCATTGAATATATGAGCACATATCTAATATTGTAATATTTAAATACAAGTATAATTTATATATTTGGAGTTTAGATAAATTGTACGGGATCTGCACACAGACTTTCATTCTTCCTTCAGCTATCCACTTTATCTTATACAACTGAAACACATGGCCACACACATGCAAAAGAAAATAAATGATTTCCAATACACATATTTTGTGCTGAACCAGCACTCATCAGTTGGTCCAGATAATTATCTCCCATGCACATATATAATCAGTGCTCAGTTTATATTAAGTTAGAAAAAATCTGATGGTGGAACAACCAAAATCATTAGATTTTTAATGGTATGGATGGCGAAGAGTTGGAGGGTGGAGTAGATTGAAGCCTATCCATTAAAATTTGAAGATTGTCTATCTTAATATAGACCAAGCACTGTTTATATATGTGTGTAAAAGATGATGATCTGGGCCAACTAATGAGTGCTGGTTCAGCACAAAATACTAATATTGGAGATCATTTACTTTTTTTACATGTGTGTGTTCATGTGTATTAGATGTATAAGATAGAGTAGATAGTTGAAAAAAGCTTAAAAGTCTGTGTTCAAATCCCCTACATTCTATCTAATATTGATAAATGAACAATACACACTCTGCAGTCAGAAATGGGGTGCCAAAAATATTAAGATATTTAATTCTTTTATTTTTTTAATCTGTATTTTATTTGCCAAATAAAGTTACAAATACAAATGAAAAGATAAAACAGTAATATTTTTTTTTATCTACTATATACTGTATTTTTAATATGTCAAAGCGTTGACCGGGAAGCGAACCCTGGCCAGTTGCTTGGAAAGCAGCTATGCTAACCGCTAGGCCACCAACATTAAAAATAAATTGTAAGTATATATCCAATAAATATTAAAATTAATACTTATAGCAGTGTTATCTACATTTTTTTTCTCTTATGAATATTAAATGAAAAAATAAATTGCTTTGTTTTTTTAATTTATTTTATTATAATATTTTTTTGTTATATTAAACGTTTTTTAAAAAAAAACATTAATTAATACATTTTTGAAAATAAAATTGTTTTACTCATTAAACCGAATAAATATAAAATAATTTAGTTATTTGCACTTTCTTTTTGTCTTTTTATTTATTTTAACCACAATAGAAAGTTTATTTATTAATGCATATTAAAAAAAAATAAAACTGAAAATTAATTAAACAAACTGAAAAACAAATAACAGAAACAATAAATTAACAAAACTAAACCTACTAACAATTAGATTTAGAATTTTAAATCAGTTTACTCCATCATTAATTAAATAAATATCGTGGGGGTGAAAATTCTGTCAATAACTATTTATTGCCATTAATTTTCTTTATATTTGTTTAAAGAAAATCAATTTCTTAAGATAATTTATGTAAAAATAAATAATTATTTAATGTTAACAAAAAGTTCTAGAGATTAATTGAAAAAACTTATATATAAAAAAGTATAGTTTAAACGATTTCAAAAAGTATATCGTTTTTGAATGCTCTAAATTTTATTACAAAAAAATTATATATGTATATGAACGAGACACTTATGCTAATGTTTTTTAATTCGTAAAAAAAAAAAAAAAACTCGCCTTGCTAAACATTTATAATTTTAATATTTGTTTGTGTTTACTTGTTATTATTAAGAATGTCATATAACACCAAAGCACACCTAGAAGGATTAAACAGTCTTTTTTCTCTTCTAATACAAATCAGATATTTTTAAGTGATAAATAATGACTACTATATACATTCAAAATATCAATGCACTTCATAAATAATTGACTTTGTATTATTTATTCATGAACCATTGACGAATAGTTGAGATCTAAAGCTACGACAGAAGATCTTAATTTCTGTGGGAAGGGTTGCCAGAATTTAAAAGTAAATTGGGATAAATTAGAAAAAAGTTAAAATAAAATAATTACAAATTATACGTATAGTAATTAAGATCAAACAAGTTTTTATAAAAATATGATAAATATATTTTTAGAAAAACTTATTTGATCTTAATTACTATACGTATGTATTGTCAAGCATTGGTGGCCGAGAGGTCAGCGACGTCTGCTTTACAAGCTTCTCGGCTGATGCTATGACACATGAGAAAAAAAAAAGATAAATATAATAAAACCAAATTTTATTTTTATATTCGACTAAATAATTATACAATCAACTTCTAAGAAATCTTTATGAGCGTTTATGATATCAACTTTGTCTCCCACTAAACAATATGTCTATTTGTAAGAACTACTGATTGATTCAATCATTTATTTATAGGCAAACACTGCATTTATACAGGCACATCTAAGCTCTGGAAAAATATACATAATCTTTTTTATATATTAATCTATTCCACAGGATTGTAATCTTGTTGTGTGGCAGCATTATTGTAACGAGTATTATTCTAAGGTACCGTCATGGAAAATAGATTTTTAAAAAAATCACGCTTGTTGAAGAAATATATATATATGTGATACTTTATATTTTACTTCAATATCAAATATCACCGAGTTGATAAAAAAATTATAAATATTAAATTTTGAAATCATCAAAATACTCTATTCTTAATTTTTTTTTAATGTGTCAAAGCATCGACCAGGAAGCGGAAGCGAACTCCGGAACAACTGCTTGTAAGGCGGCTGTGCTAACCACTCGGCCACCAACGCTATTCTTAACTTTTGAATAAAAAATAAACACGTCAGGCTAAATCAGTTGAAAAGGAAATATATTCTATACTAGATTAAACTTCATTACAAAATTAGGCAGGCATTTTTCTAATCATTCTAAGCATTAATTAAAAAAAGATAACGAGTAACTCAGAATACTTTTTGATAAGTGTGTTATAAATCTAATTTGAAGATCAAAATGTAAACAAGAAGTAATACTTTATTTATTCCTTTTATAGGTGTGTATGACAACATTTTTTTTTTGGAAAAATGAAATATATCCATTTAAAATTATATGTTATAAAATAAGATCTTTTATAATGCATCATTATAAGATAGAAATTAAAAGAACAATAAACATCAAGTGATATAACAGAGAGAAAAAACACTAAAACATCACACGATTACCATTTTCTATCATTATACAAGCTATTAAAACAGTAGCAAAGACTATACAGTAGTGTCACCTAGGGCAAGCCTTAGTAGTCAATGAATGCTAGAATGTTTGTGCGTAAATCACCATTTATTGCCTGCTCATTCAATGTTCCCAGAATAATTTCTAGTTTGTGACTTTCATCATTAAGAAGCCTTGGGTTTGTGAGTACTGTATCTTTGGATCTAAATGCAATCATCCAACAGGAACCTTTACCTATTCAGTTAACTGTAAAGCTATAAACCCAAAATGAAAACACAATAAAAAGGAGCCAAAGATACCAAAATAAGTAGATATTGAACTGAGTTCAGATCTGTATGACTATACAAGTGAAATGACTTGGATTGAAAACATTGCATTTTCATTTTGGGTTATAATTTTATAGTTAACTGAATAGATAAAAGGTGAATGCTGGTGGATTGCTTTAAATACAAAGATCTAGGTATAATGATTTCAGATTCAAGGTTTCTTACTGGTGAAAGCTACAAACTATAAACTAGTCTAGGGATATTAGATGAGTAGGCAATAGATAAGGATTTTGTGCATACTTCTAGTATCCACTGATTAGTATAACTTGCACTAGGTGGCACTATTGTACAAATAGAGAAAAAGCTAAATAATAAATAATTGCTTTTGAAATATTTTAAATTTGAGAAATCCAGAAATTTATGGGTTCATAATTGCAATACACTGACAGTGCAGTTAAAGTACTTAGTCATAATATAAAAGTTGATTTCAAAAAAACTACCAATATAATAAATATGACAAAACAAAAGTAATTTTGGTACTTTGGGATTAGAGCTGCAACAGAGAGCATGTATTGGACCTACTGTGCCTGTTTACATTCATATCAATCCACTGATCACTTTGTACTCTTGGGATCTGATCAAAATAATGTGTACATGGATCTAATACATGACTTTTTTGGAAAAAAAAATGTGTACACAGATCTTGTATATATTTTGGCAAGCTTTACAAAGTTATCGGGAAGTTTGATATGAATGTGAAAAGGGCACAGTTAGTCTAATGCATGTTCCACCTTGAAGGTCTAAAAATAACTAAATGTAAATGCATAATAAACATATTTATCATTTTCAATAAGAAATGTATGATTTTGGACAAGACATTCAGGTGATCTGCAATCTTAATAAAATGACAGCATTACACAAAAATATTGTTAGTTTAAATACACACTAAACAAGCAGTAAATGATTTTGGTTTTCAAACAACAAGACATTCAAATATATACAACTTGGACACTAACAACTTTTAAGAATGACATTTGAAAAAAAAAGTGATTTGCGATCTTAATCTTTTTCTTGTTCAAAATACCTATTGGCCAAGTGAATTAAAGCTCTAAACTTTTGATTGGTCAATTACAGAATCAGCAGTAAAATATATATTTGTCTTTTAATATTAGATTTATTTTACTTTCATTTGTAAAAAGCAAATTAATAATTTGTCAGATTATGAAAGTGAACAAAAGTTTTTTTCAAAAATTAATTTCTATTTATAATTATAAAAATATTCTATAGTGGTGAACCTAAAAAGAACATTCATAACCTATTAGAAAATGCTCCATATGTCATTGATTTTTTTTAATTTACATTCATAAACTATAATATTTAAACAGCATTAAACTGTTGCACATGTGCTTTAGATTTTAAATATAAAATGAATGAATACTAACACTTCAACAACCACATGATAAAGTCTTTGGAAAAGATAGAATGGCCATCCATCTTTTCAAACCCAAACACTTTTGTATGGGTGAATCTTAAGTGTTTGAAAGTGAAAGTGTGAAGATATTAAATAATCACTTTAAATTACTTTTACATGCTTGAATGAATGATGCTAGTGAAATTTAAAGGGATTATTTAATATCTTCACACTTTCACTTTCAAACACTTAAGATTTGCCCATACAAAAGCATTTGGGTTCGAAAAGATAGATGGCCATTCTATTTTTTCCAAGGACTTTATCATGTGGTTGTTGAAATGTCAGTATTCATTCATTTTATATTTAAAATCTAAAGTGCTTGTGCAACAGTTTAAAGCTCTTTAAATATTATAGTTTATAAAAAAAAAACATCGCACTATATAAAATAATTGACTAATTTACATTCATGTAAAAGTAAAGGATTTTTACTAAAATCTTAACTATTTTTCTAAAATAATTATATTTTCAGCATATTTTATCAAAATAATTTATAATATGTAAAAAAATACTTTAAAAATACTATAAAACATTCATTTTCATTTTGAAAATCAAAACAAAGAACTTGCAGAGGTGAAAATTGTTGACAAGCACTGCCTTTTCTTCAAAATGAGAAACAACCAATCAGCATCTTTGAAAATCCACCTCCCATTGTTAAAACTTTAAATTTAAATATTATTGACTTTTTACTTGTAAAATAATTCTAGAGAGGGCAGCATCTTACACTACTTTTTAAGCTTTAAAATGAGCGTAAATTTGCTATGATAATGTAAAAATTGCTGATTTTAGAGTGAGTTAAAGCCATGTTTGACAATAGTTAAAGACAACAATAAAAAGGTTAATCCTTTAAATGAAGCTTAAATTTGATACATTATATCATTTACTGTGACTTAATTTTCAGCTTTTTTTTTATTATATTTTTATAAATAAATAATGTTTTATTTTCTACGTTTAGTTTACAATTTTCACAGATTTCATTTAGAATATAAATTTAATAAATAAATTAGTCTAAAAATAAAATATTAATTTTGCAAATAAAAATATGACTTGCTTGGTCAAAAGCAGTGCTAAGCTATAGTTAATTTGTAATATTGTTAATCTTTCCTTTGTAGTGAATTACACTTAGTATTGAATTATAAATAAAGTAAATAATCAAATATAAAATATTTTTGAATGAATAATTAATATTTTTATAGATATCTTAATAAAGTATAACTTCAAAATAAAATTAAATTCATAAAAAAATCAACAAAATATTGTAAAAATAGTTTTGATAGGAGATATTTCTATTTTGCTTTTCTCTTGTTAATAAAATTTTACTTGATTAATTTGCTCCTATAAAGTTACTACAATTTATAAAATACAAATGTTATATACTTATTTATAAATGAATATTTAATAATTTTACAAAAATTAATAATAAAAAGATAAATAGATCATATAAATTATTTTGTTGTTTTCATAATAAATAAAAATAGCAATGTATTGTAAGAACACTAGAGTCCTTTTGCTTCAGCACAATTTTGGTCCATTCTACTTCTTAATTCTTACTGGTTTCAAATATGTGCTATTGGTTTAAAACCCAGTAACTCCTGACACAAGTATTGCAGAAACTAAAAATTCACAGACAATTTTTTAAATTAAAATTTATACTATTAACAATTTAAAATAGATTTCTGCCATTAATAATAGATTATGAAGACTTCAACACCTTCAGACAGCTAATGTGATTATTATTAAAAGAATTACATTTTCTCTGGATTAAGTATAATTCAATAATAAATTTTTAAAATCCTCTCATTCTACAATTCTCATGTCTTCAGAGCAGTCATATTTTGCTGAAAACATAAATAAATATTCATTGTAATATATATTAATTTTAATATATATATATATATATAACTATTCAAAACAATATATATATATATATATATATATATATATATATATATATATATATATATATATATATATAAATTAGTAAACAAGATGATCATTATACATGCAAAATTAAATTCCTAGCCAAGGTATATTGATGTGCAGCAACCAATCAGACATAATTCTGAAAGCTTAATAAAAACAATAGCAAGCCTGTCCAAACTCCTTTGGTTAATGATATTTTGGACAGGCTTGCTATTGTTTCAATAAATGTGCAGAACTATGCTTGGTTGGTTACTGCACATCAATACACCTTGGCTGTGAATTTCACTTTATATATATATATATATATATATAAATGATCATACTGCACATCAATACACCTATATATATATATATATAATGATCATCTTGTTTACTAATTAATTTACATATATATAGCAGTTAGAAATATTAAATTTAAGTACATATATATTCTTTAATCGAGTGTGTTTCCATTTTTTTTCCAAATTTTATTAATACATCTCTCATACCAATTTTCATTATATTGCAACTATCCACCAGAATAAAAAAAATCAAATCATCCTTTCTCACCATAGATATATTTTATAAACAATATATTTTGTGAGAATATGTTAAACTGACTGCACAAATAACACCACTCACACATTCATCATAAAGACTAAATCTACCAACACAATCAAAAACATATTATTGACTATATGTTAATAATTTTGTGTAAAATTGTCAGTTAAAATTATATTATTGTCAATACTGATTTAGATATATACCAAGCCCTTAAACGCAAGCAAGCAAAAACAAAAGAAATAAATTATTAATGTTAAATTATTTTTTTTGTTTATTAATCCAGGATAAAATTCTATAAAGATCAAAATGACATCAACAATGAAAACAAAGTGCAAACTAAAACATAAGACAATATAGAACACTTTGGGTTTTTTTAAGAAAAAAGGAATCCAAACACATTATATGGGTTAGGCCACAAAATGGTATATTGATGTATATTTGGTGAAAAGCAGTGCCATCAAGCGATCAGATGCTGCAAATATATCAGTATCTTTTTCATCAAGAAGTTATTTAAAAATTCTTAAAATCAATTTATTTGTCATATTAACTATCCTCAATATTAAAGGTCACAAACTCCTACAATTGTAATTTAAGGAAGTTGATTAAAGAACCCACCTTAATTCCAAAAAGCTTATAGTTTTAACTCAAGTTACAAGCTAGAAAAAAAAACAAATCATGCATGATTAAGAAACAATAAAACATTGTGAGAATGGAGCCACTCATTATGCAACTAAGAGCTTCATTTATGATTATCATTTAAAATTAATATCCATGATAACCACATTAACAAAAGATCTACAATGTGCTATACTCAAGTAAAGAAATTATCTCAGCACAGGAAAGATATTTTATAAAAGAGTCTGAGTCACCAACATGAAGATCCAGATGGTGACTGAAGATAATCTGATAGACTAAACATCCAGTTCATGCAAATGAACTATCCTAAAGGCAAATATACTTGGACATTTCACAATGTAAACTACAAGACTTTGAACTATGGCTAGACTATGCTGGATTAACACCCCAAATTATATTTTTATATCTTTGTTTTTTATTTATACTTTGCTTGTTAAATTGGTTTCTTTCTTTTTAAACAGAAAGTCAATTCATCCAACCATCAATTATTCTAGAAGGAGGGGAGCCATCAATTCTATTTGTTTATTTTTCAGTTAATAATAAAATTTAGGCATGGACTCTTGAACTTGTTTGCCAATTGATACATTACTCTACTGACTTGAAAGGTGAGACTTTACTCTTATCCAATATTAAGTGCCTACACTTTGACAGTTACGAAATTTTATGTTCAATGTTTGTGTTTACTTAACTTAATTATTAATTATTTGTTATTTGGGATATATGACTAACCCTTGAAAGATTGATCTATCCTATCACAGATCTATATGACACCAGAATAGGAGGGGACTCAGAATCTGTAAGCGACTCTCAACAGATCACACAATGCAGACAGGTAGAGTAAAAATTAATGACCAAATAAATTCATGGAAGACTTGTTAAAATATATATATTTCAAAATTGTCTTTTATGAAAATTTGAATTTGTTAAATTGGAATGGGGATTGACCAACCTTCATAAGGATCAAAGGTATGGGTCTAGTAAATAGTTATTGAACACAAATGAAGAATGATCATGCCTATACAAACATCAATTGTTAAATATATACATGAATTTGATACAAAAAATTGTGAATAGCAATCATCATCAAAATTAATTTGTTAAATATTAAATCAAATTAGTTGTTGGTTGTTTGATTTTTTCTATTTTCAAAATAATCACTCTGTACGCATGTCCAATGCACACATCAGATATGGAATAAACATATTTTGAAATAGAGTACATGGACATTCTTCCTGAGTTTGACCTCTGTGGCATAAAGAAGATCAAGGAGAGGTGAAGTAAGGGCAGTTGTGCAAGTTTGAATCCCAACCCATTCATTAATCATTATGGGGCCACTTCCTAAAACTTAGATAAATCATAAAATAACTCACTTGCATTATGATGTGTAATGTCATACCTGAAAGTCCAAGTGGGAAATCATAGATAAATACACCTCTTAAGGAAAATAGTTCATCTGTTACATATGCCACTCAAATTTGTGGAGCTGTCAAATAAAAACATGATAGTATAGATTTAATTTCATCACATGTGGTGTAACCAATCATGGGAGCATAAATCACATTTCCAATCTATTACATATGACCCTCCCATTACAATATATATTATATAATATTATATGTAATGTTTTCATGGTTATATGATGTAAATAACGCAGTTTTGGGATTAAACTGTGTGTATTTTTGCTTATTTCCCAATGTTTTGATAAAATAGTATCTATCATTGTCAAGAAAATGTTGAGAAGTAAACAAAAATAACGCACAGTTTAATCCAAATGTACTTTATTTATATTATATAATTACATTTATACAAAAAACAACAACGAAAGTATTGAATAGTAAAATCTAATTATATTTTATTTTTTTAACTAAAATTATATTAAAAAAAAAAACTGTTGCAAACTTCATATTTGTTAATATAAAGATATTTTTATTTTTGTTGCAATTTCTCCATTTATAAAAAAGTGTTCTTTTATTTATTCAAAAGATAAAATAAAAATATATTATTTGTCATTTAGGCTGCTGCTGCTGCTGCTGCTGCTGCTGCTGCTGCTGCTGCTGCTGCTGCTGCTGCTTCTTCTTCTTCTTCTTCTTCTTCTTCTTCTTCTTCTTCTTCTTCTTCTTCTTCTTCTTCTTCTTCTTCTTCTTCTTCTTCTTCTTCTTCTTCTTCTTCTTCTTCTTCTTCTTCTTCTTCTTCTTCTTCTTCTTCTTCTTCTTCTTCTTCTTCTTCTTCTTCTTCTTCTTCTTCTTCTTCTTCTTCTTCTTCTTCTTCTTCTTCTTCTTCTTCTTCTTCTTCTTCTTCTTCTTCTTCTTCTTCTTCTTCTTCTTCTTCTTCTTCTTCTTCTTCTTCTTCTTCTTCTTCTTCTTCTTCTTCTTCTTCTTCTTCTTCTTCTTCTTCTTCTTCTTCTTCTTCTTCTTCTTCTTCTTCTTCTTCTTCTTCTTCTTCTTTTCTTCTTCTTCTTCTTCTTCTTCTTCTTCTTCTTCTTCTTCTTCTTCTTCTTCTTCTTCTTCTTCTTCTTCTTCTTCTTCTTCTTCTTCTTCTTCTTCTTCTTCTTCTTCTTCTTCTTCTTCTTTCTTCTTCTTCTTCTTCTTCTTCTTCTTCTTCTTCTTCTTCTTCTTCTTCTCTCTCTCTCCTCCTCTTCTTCTTCTTCTTCTTCTTCTTCTCCTTCTTCTTCTCCTTCTTCTTCTTCTCTTCTTCTTTTTCTTCTTATTATTATTATTTAAATGTTTGTATATATGTATGTATAGGTATTTTGGGATTAGCACAGCCATATCTTAATCATCCAGCCATAAATATTCTAACTTTGCAATCTAGCATTTTAGGTTTTTCATAATAATTCTGCTGCCTGTGTTTGGGATGGCAGAATGGGAATCTTTCTCCAGTGGAGGGTGTGTGTGTTTGTGATGGCAGAATGCTGTAGTTGTGATCATTATTATAAAAACCTAAAGTGCTAGAATAATACACAAAGTTAGAATAATTTTGGCCAGATTACATCATGGCAGCGTTAATCCCAAAGTATCTATACAAAATTAAATAAAATTTCTAACTGAACGGTAAAAATCGTCTAGCCATAAGAAATCAGATCAATGATTATATAAAAATAATAATAAAAAAAACCACGGGTCTTTGGATTTGACATTCAATTATCATCTTAGAAATATTTTTATAAATTGAAACAATTGAAATATAATTTTTTTTTAAAAAAAATCAGATCTGATTGAAGATTATCTTTATTGTTTATAATAACTGCACTCATATACAATTTAATGCAAAAATTTTTAAACATATTTCTTTATTTTTCTGACAGTTTCAACTGTCCTGCAGTCTTCATCAGAGCTACAATACTGAATGATATAAAATATAATCATTACATCATATACATATAAAATATATACATACATAAATATGTGTGTCAAAAAATATATACATAGATATCCTCAAAACATACACATACATATACCTATATACACATATACAAAATCCATACATATATACCTACATCCATACACACATATATAACCTACATATAAAATACATATATATAAAATGTATATACAAAACATATATCAAATACACAATTTTTATATTATTATATATGAGGATATCTATGTATATATTTTTGACATACATATATTTTTATATGTAATATAAATAAAATGTCCATTAATTAAAACATAATTGTAATTATAATTGAAATAATAAATTTAACAGTTTACAAACTATTATAAACAATCCTTAAATCCACAGAAGTACTTTCAGTTTAATTTCTTAAACCTGCCTCAACTGCCATTAAATTAAAAAAAACAAAACAAAGTGGAAGCAAACATCATCAATTCAAATCCCATGAATCTTGTATTTTAATATTAGCAGCTTGTCTATTTATTAAATGCATTTTATTCCTATTTATAGAAATTACTTTCTATTTTTTTTTTTTTTTAATTTAATGACAGTTGAGGCAGGTTTAAGAAATTAACCGAAAGTACTTCTGCGTATTTAAGGATTGTTTATAATAGCTGTATTTTTATATTGGACTATTTCCATCATCTAATATGTGTGTTGAATGTCTTTAGAAAAGTTTAATTTTAATTAAATATTCCAAATGCATTCAACTGTTAGTAATATCACAGCAAACAAATGTTAATAATATCACAGCAAACAGGTTAGTATATGCACTAACTGTTAGTAATATCACAGCAAACAGGTTAGTATACGCACAACGTTTCGAGAGGTATTTTTCTCCCCTCTTCTTCAGGTGTTGCTGGCCTGACCAGTGACAGTACTAGCATGGGATTCGAACCTGGGTCCTTAGATTCTTGATTATTGAAATTTAAGATAACGCTCTAACCAACTGAGCCATCCTGCCAAAGGCAACAGTATGTAGTAATTTCATATACTTATCTATGAGGTTCCTCCTGATTTCTCCACTTTTTCCTCAGAGCAAAGTTGATTAGTAATTTCCATACATTATGTATAGTCACACTAGGTTGGCTTATGGGATTTTTTGCCATTGTCATGTGAGCAGCTTCTTTAAATTTTCTTCTTTGTAACTTTTCTTCTTTATCCAATATTTTTGTATTTTTCCAATTGAACGTATGTTCATTGGTCCATACATGGTCTGCTACCTTAGACACATCTGTTTTCTCTCTTCTAATCATCAGTTTATGTTCTTGCAAGCACTTTTGAATGGGACGGCTGGTCTCACCAATATATGTTCTTCCACATTCACATGGTATTTCATAGATGCAGTTTTTCTTTGCAGCATTTCAAGTTTAGGCTTTGTAGATGTTAGAATTCCTCATAGTGTGGTATGGCTCTGAAAAGCTGTTCTGATGTTATACTGATTGCAGATTTTCCTTAATTTGTCTGCTATTTTTGGAATGTATGGATACACTACAGTACCAATAATTGTCTTTTCTCTTGATGGTTCTTTTTGTTGTCTGTTTAATGTTTTCTTAATAACAGCTGGATAACCATTTTTTTAAGAGTTTGTTCTATATAGATCTTTTCTTTTTCCAAATCACCAGTTTCTGAACAAACTTCTTTTGCTCTGTTCCACAGTGATAGTATAACTCCATGTTTTGTGTTTCTGGTGTGATTAGATGTATAGGCTAGGTATTTTCCTGTATGTGTAGGTTTTCAGTAAACTGTAGTTTTGATTTTGCCATGAGGGAGTCTTGTCACAAGAACATCTAAGAATGCAAATTTTTGTTCTTGTTCTGGTTCTATTGTAAATTTAATTGAAGGGGATATGTTGTTGATGTGTGTCCAGAAAGTTTGTAGCAATGCTTCACCATGTGGCCATACAACAAATGTATCATCCACATAGCGAAGCCAAACTTTAGGTGGATAAGGAGTAGTTTTTATGGTTGTAGTTTCAAGTTCTTCCATGTAAATATTGCTAATCAGGGGAGACAATGGTGAGCCCATAGCCATTCCTTGATTTTGTTGGAAGAACTCTGTGTCATATTGAAAGTAGTGTTTTTATACAGAAAGTTAATAGTTCCATTATGCTATTAATAGGAAGAGCTGTTTTGGTTTGTAAACTATTATCATCATTTAACCTTTTTCTTACAATAGACAATGCTTTTTCACATGGTACATTTGTGAATAAACTTTCCACATCAAAGCTTACCAGTAAGTCAGTTCTTTCAATTTTCATGTTCTTGATTAATTCTACAAAGTGTCTAGAATCCCTGACAAATGATTGGGTCTTGCATGCCAAAGGACTTAGAACTTTGAGAAGAAATCTTGCCAAATTCTGGAAAGGTGAATCTCTAGAACTAACAATAGGTCGTAATGGAACATGATCCTTATGGATTTTAGGTAAACCATAAAGATGACGAATTTTGCTGAAATATGATGTTATTTTACTCTTTTCTGATTCAGTGAAGTACTTGCGATGCTTTCTGAGTAATGCTTGTAACTTTGTTTCCGTACTTGGTATCGGATCTTTTGCCACTTTTCTATATTGGCCAGCTGTGAGGAGTTCTTGTATTTTGTTGTCATAATCAGTTGTATCCATTACAACTGTTGCATTGCCTTTGTCAGCAGGGAGAATAATTATAGATTTATCTGCTTTGAGAGATTTAATTGCTTTCCTCTCCCCATAGGATATGTTTGACTGCAATTTTTGTTGCTTGTCAAGTGTTCTTTTTATTCTCCAGCGCAATTTTGCTGCTTCTTCTAAAGGCAATTTTTGAGTGACTTCCTCAGTGGCTGCCATTATATCTAATAAGGGGATATTAGATGGTGTTACAGCAAAGTTTAATCCTCTTTCAAGAACAGAAATTTCAGTATCTGTTAGATGTTTAGAACTTAGATTTTTAACAGATGAAGCTGTTACATTGCTTGGTACATTATGATTTTTGATATGCCCATGTAGGTTAGCAAGTTTCTTCTTTTGACATTCTTTTATTTTTCCATGTAATATAGAATATGATTTTCTTACTGCTTGAAAAACTCTCATGTAGTCATTGTCAGTAAGTTTATTTTTTAGAAGACATTCTACAGTATTAATTGAATGCATTGTTTGATACTTAGAAAACCTTTGAGCATTTATTCTTTCTCTTAACAGAGCTTCACTTGCTCTCTGAGTAATTTTCTCAGCTCTCTGAGAGTGAATTGGAGGTTTTAGTTGCAAACCTTTAGGAATTATCCCTTCCAATTTACATTTACATAGGAAAGTTAAATGATTTTCTACTTTGGCCAGCTTTAGACATAGTTTTTCATAAATGTCTAAAGTTTAATATAGTATCGGGTCCATACTGAATACTTAGTGTTTTTCTGAAGGTTTGTGATGATGGTGTTCTAGCTGTATTTTTATATTGGACTATTTCCATCATCTAATATGTGTATTGAATGTCTTTAGAAAAGTTTAATTTTAATTAAATATTCCAAATGCATTCAACTGTTAGTAATATCACAGCAAACAGGTTAGTATATGCACCAACTGTTAGTAATATCACAGCAAACAAATGTTAATAATATCACAGCAAACAGGTTAGTATATGCACTAACTGTTAGTAATATCACAGCAAACAGGTTAGTATATGCACAACATTTTGAGAGGTATTTTTCTCCCCTCTTCTTCAGGTGTTGCTGGCCTGACCAGTGACAGTACTAGCATGGGATTCGAACCTGGGTCCTTAGATTCTTGATTATTGAAATTTAAGGTAACGCTCTAACCAACTGAGCCATCCTGCCAAAGGCAACAGTATGTAGTAATTTCATAAGACATTCAACACACATATTAGATGATGGAAATAGTCCAATATAAAAATACAGCTAGAACACCATCATCACAAACCTTCAGAAAAACAACATTGTTTATAATAGTTTGTAAACCATGAAATTTATTATTTCAATTATATGTTTTTATATGTGTATGAAGTAATGGTTATATTTTATATCATTCAATACTGTAGTTCTGATGAGGATTGCAGGACTGTCGAAACTGTCAGGAAAATAAAAAAATATCTTTAAATTTTTTTGCATTAAAGTGAATATGAGAGGAGTTATTGTAAACAATATAAATCTATGAAGAAATGCAAAGAAAGTAAAGGAGAAGAATCAAAATATACTTCTAAGATTATCTTTATTTGGGTGTGAATTTATATATATATTTTAGTTGTTACTTATCTAGAGTTCATATAACAATAAAGAATATTTGTCTATTATATATAATATAGTTAAAGCAACGGGCAACAGTAAAAACAAGTTAATAAAGTTAAAAATAAATCTGAGATTTATGTGTTAAATCTCATTTAATTTAATTACCACTTCTATGACAATTGTTAAAAACGATTTTAATTCCTGACAGAAAATCAGCTGCTATAAATAATCGAAATATTTTTAGTACTATGAAATTTTTTTTACCTCAGTAAGTTTTTGCATTATCACTTGTCTAATTACAACAATTTTAATGATAAGCAGACATCATATCTTTTAAAAAGTAAAACTTTAAAAATGCTAATTAATTTTCAATGGCTGTCATTTTTAATACTTGGTTTGAAGTTACAACATAGGTTTTAACGCCTTTTTTTTATTTAAAAAAAAAAACACTAGTCTAATTATTATTATTTTTTTTTTTTATAAAACAATTTGAAAAAATAAAATGTTCAAAATTAATATCAATTTTTATATAACTCAACTTGTATAGAACATGTATATTAAATTTTAATCATTTTAATTAAAACTGTATAGATAAAAGAATGATATATGCTTTATTAACTTTTATTTTGAGTACATTACTAGTATAAATTATTGACATTGGAAAATATTCAAAGGCATATGACGTTCTATAATAAATATCTGAGATAAGTTTTAAAAATAAAGATTCATTCAGATATGATTATTAATTAAATACAGTTGGTTGCATCTTTTGGTAAATAAGAATATTAAACATACTATACTATAGTAATTTATAATTGATTTCTCCAACACAGTTTGCAATTATTTTCTGCTCTTGGCATCATTATGATCAACTTTGACTAATATTATCCTATATCACTATATAAAGATTGGTAATTAAATTTATAGGATTTTATTCATTTTTTAAAAATTTAACATTAATTTTGGAAGATTGTTAATGAAATACAGGCCTCAAAATTATACATTTATCAAATTTTATCGAAATTTCGGACTGCCATCTAGGCAGTTCTGAAAACTTATAAGTAACGAATAATCTTTTAATTAATTATTAACACTAATAATTATTATTATTATTATTATTAATTAACTAGTTCTTACATCTCCATAAAACTCTAATCTAAAGATGAATAATTAATGAATCATTTATATAGATAATCACTCTTTGTTTTGGAGATATATAAAAAGTGATTATACCACCATCATCATCATCATCATCATCAACCATTATCAATCCACTGCAGAATGAAGATCTCTCCAAGTTCAATCTATCTCCTCCAATCTTTAACTTCTCTTCTCCACATCACCCCTGCACACTTTCTTATTTCATCCATCCATCTCACATGTGGTCTCTTTCTGGGTCTTTTACAATCTCTTGGAATCCCGTTTAAGATTTCAGTTTTCCATCTATTATCATCTCTTCTAGCAATATGTCCAGCCCAACTCCACTTCAGTCTTTTAATTTTATGTCAAACTAAATATATAATAAACTATCATAAAAGTATTTAGTATATTAAAAATAGAAAAAATTATAATGATGACTTTGACTTGTATTACAATATTTTAAAGAAAGAAAACATCATAAAAATCAACTTTTTAAATATTTTTTTTAAAAAAAGACTATTCAACTATTCTCATATTAAGTCGGATAAGCTAATGATGGATTAACCTAATTATTCATTCCAAGTTCATCTGTCTATTCAGTTAGAATAGTTTTTTAAAAATTGCTTCGTTGTTTTTCTAAAATATATTATTTGATATTAAAAAAAAGAAAGAAGAAAATACATTTAGATTGATGACATATTTAATTTTATAAAATATATACATTTATAATATGAAAATTTATAAAGAACTGTCATCCTTTTTTTTTTGTTTATTTCTTCTCTAATTTGTATTACAATTAGAAATGTTGTTATAAAGAAACTGTATATTATTTAAAGTATCTACTATCAACTCTTGTTATTTTTAAATGAAAGACTGTTGCTGTATTTAAAAGAAAAAAAAAAGAACTTGAATAAAAGAGATAATTTTCATTATAGGATGGAAAGAACTTTAATCTCTAATCTAAAAAAAAAAAGATAAAACAAATAGTTAGCGTATACGTATATTTTAAATTATTATTAATATTTGTAAAATAATATAGGCATTATTGCACCTGACCGCAAAGCTACTTTTTACTTAAAAACAAAATAAAATTATATTACTCTGCAAGCGCATTCAAGAGACGTGCTCTCATCTTCATAGCTCTAAGTGAAGTAATTATATGCAAATTATGCAAAGTTCAAAGGTTAATTACTCCATTTCTTTGAGATCATGAAGCATTTGTCCTAGTGTAAACCCCAAGATGTCAACCTGGTCTGCAAAGAAAGGCATGATGTAAAAAGAAAAGTTAAGGAGGCCTGGACCAGTGTGAACCTCAAGATGTCAACCTGGTCTGCAAAGACAGGCATGATGTAAAAAGAAAAGTTAAGGAAGCCTGCTTCATTGTGATGGATTGCAACGCCATCAACCGCAAGGACAAATACTTCACGATCTCAAAGAAATGGAGCAATTAGCCTTTGAACTTTGCATAATTTGCATATAATTACTTCACTTAGAGCTATGAAGATAAGAACATGTCTCCTGAAAGCACTTGCAGAGTAATATAATTTTATTTTGTTTTTAAGTAAAAAGTAGCTTTGCGGTCAGGTGCAATAGTGCCTATATTACAAATATATTTTTACACGCAAAGTTTTCGAGTTAGGTTTGAATTACAACATTATTATTAATATTATGTAGTTATCATTTATGTACTATATGATTATGATTAATAATGTTTATGGTATTATAAATATTTAAAATAATACTATCCAAGAAACTAAGTTGGATAAGAAAGATATAGTAAAAGGTTTATTTTATAAGCTCTTTTGTTATTATTTGGAGTTTTCTTAGTTATTGTTCCAAACCTAGTAAATGAATTATGCCAGAGTAGAACAACCTTTTTTATATATCTGCTATAAAAGTTAATAAATGAGAGTTATGAACGTCGGTGTGTGTGAAAATTTAGATAGTTTATAAAATTGAATGTTATTATTGTCATGCAATGATGATTTGTCAATGCATTGTATGCCTTTGTATATGCATGTGAGATGATATTTATTTATTATTATTATTAAATTTATGCCCTGTGTAGTTAATAATTTGTATGCGGAATAGAAATACATATTAGTTTAGGCAATTTTATGTAGATATTATATTGCTTTTTAAGTACATTTAGTCCCTTCATGAGTGAGAGAGTGGTTTGCTTATTTATTGGCACTGCCTGCACATTGTTACTGGGTGCCTATTTGTAATATTGTATTATTCAGTCTCTCCATGAGAGAGAACAATTGTGGCTTTCTCATTTTCAGCAGTGCCGAATCAAGTTATTGACTCGGTGCTTATTCATATTTTCATTATCTACTTTGTCTGGAATTTAATATAATGCATATTTTAGTATATTATAATATTTGAAGGCATTCCTACTTTATATTTATACTTTTAGCTCTGCTCCAATTTAGATTTAGAGATATTATGAGTATTGATCACAATTAGTTCCTCCCCCCCCCCCCCGTGTTATTATTTTGTATAATATTTTTGCTATCTTTGTAAACTTATAAAAGTGTCTCCACACCAATTTTCAAACCTGTTTAGTTGTGTAAAGGATTAAAGGATGTAATATCTTACAGATGGCCTGAATATAGGTATATACATGTATTGTTTTACTCTCTGTATATAATATTTTAAAGAAAGACCATACTAGATAAATGTGAGAACTTTTGGGTATTAATAATTGCTTGTATTGTCAATTTTTTAGGGATGATTTATGGAAAGGGAAAGTTATGTGTAAAATTTAATAAATAATGTTTATTGTAAGTAAATATTTTATTGTATAAATATTACATTATAGTGTAAATAAATATTTACTATTATTAATTAAATGTTTCTATTTCATTGTCATTCTGCAATATCACACTTGTTACTCAAAAATCTACTTTATTAAAGTTTTCATTATTAATTATTTTATGAGTACACTTTAATGATTATGTAGAGTTGTTTATTCATTCATTTTGCTTATTATTTATTCTACCTGCATTATCTTAAGATAAATAATATGACATTTTATTTCAAATGCACTTGTAATGTAGTTGGCAGCATAAAATATACTCTTATTCCCTGCTGCATTATTCCATCTTATTGTTTATAAAAGGTTGTATCAGAAGACAAAAAAATTATATATTTTATAGTTGGTAGAAATGAAATAGTTATAATTAAAAAACTTTAAAATAGTTAGAAATGTTTCAATTTGCTAATTAAGTATTTGAATACTCTATTATTTTGTAGTTTTTTTCTTTCATGTGTCATAGCATCATCCAGGAAGTGAACCCGCTAACCCGGGACAACTGTTTGTAAAGCAGCTGTCACTAACCTCTCAACCACCAATGCTTGACTATTATTTTGTAGTTTCATTTCTGCTTCCTTAAAAGTACTAATGTTAAGGATAAAATTGAGAGAAGAATATAAAGTGTTTGATGTTTAACTTGAATAACAGTTATCACATGTTAAGAGTTTGAAGTATATTACCATCATTTTTCTTGTTCCAAGTGCATTTTGAATTTGAACCCTGAGATAAAGACATTTTAGAACCTAAGATGAGATTTTAAAATTGTAAAACAACCTATATTTTAAAAAAAGTAAAAAAAAAAAACCCTGGTATAAGATTTAATTTAACATCAGAATATTCTATTTTAGTAATTAGTATTAGTATATGTCTATAACAGGACTCATGCTCGTGGAAAATCCATAGGTATTATAGTGCCTGTGTAACCTATCATTTATCCTCTGGTCCAGCATTTTTGAGTGACCATGTCCTGCAACCATTTGGAAAATTACAATGTATATTGTACCTACTGAAATTTGAAATAAATTTCAATATGTGGTGGAATGCCAATTGTATAATTTTTTAAAAATTGATTTTAATAGCGAATGTATTAATCTAGAAACATTGAAATATGTTACCATGACAACAAGAATATTGAAAGAATAAACATTTATTATTAGTTATAAAATAAAAATTATGAACTGATTTTCTTTATTTTAAAAAACACACATATAAATAATAAAGTTTATAGTTTTGATAAAATTATTATTCTTTCTTTTTTATATGTATTTTTATTGCCGCATATTATTTGTACTTTTAAAATGTAAATATTGTATATTATATGAATAATTCTAAAATATTTTAATTTTATTTGTTATTATTGCTGAATAATAACTTATCTATTCTTTTCATTATTTCTTCATTTATACACTCAACTAATAAGTCTCAAATGTCTTTATTTTTAATTGCTTATGTCTATGGATTATAAATAAATCTATTTTTAATAAAACATTTAACTAATGATAAAATATGTTTGCAGGGTGACAGAATATAGTGCTATAGTTTTCTGGACAAAATTCTAATTTAATCTGATATTTAGATATTCCATCACATAATCTCATGAGCAATTTATCATATAGCTATTATCAAATGAAATATGGTGTAGTCTTTTTAAATAAAGTAATACATAATACAGTTTCTCAAGACATTTCAAAAACTGCTTTTCATTAAGATGTTTCTAGTTTCAATTATCCAACGGTTATCTTCAGAGTTTCTCATTTCTTTTTTTAATGCATTAAGTTCAATATAACTCTAATTAGAGTTCTATATTATTTTGTAAGATGTTCATTAGACTTTCAACTGTTTTTCATTTTTAATTATAAATAATACAATAAATTATACACATTTTTGTTTAATAAAATGTTTCTGACAATTTTGACTAACCAGAAGCCATCTTTAAAATTTCTCACTTCTTTTGATCTTTAATATATTTTTTATTTAAAGTTAATAATATAGAAAGACTAACAAATACTGAGTACCTTAGACTTTTTTGATCCCAAATTTCACTGAAAGAGGGTTAATTAAAAAAAATGCATTTTTGATTGTACATTTATTATCTTTCTTGAAAATAAATAAAATGACCACCTTAAATATTTTGCTTATGTTTTTTTGATAATTGATATTAAGTACAACTGGATTATATATAGCATCTTTCAATAAATACATTGTGATAAAATACACTTCCCTCTATAAAATACTATATATATATATATATATGTGTGTGTGTGTGTGTGTGTGTGTGATGGATGGATGAAATAAGAAAGTATGCAGGCGTGATGTGGAGAAGAGAGGCTAAAGACCAGAGAAGATGGTTTGAACTTGGAGAAATCTTCATCCTGCAGTGGATTGATAATGGTTGATGATGATGTATTTATAATATAAAACAAAACAAATGCTCTATCTTTTAATGACTTATAAAATAATTTTTAAGCTTTGAAACGCATTATATTATCAAAATTTTTTAAAATTCTTTACTATATTAATATCATTACTATTATCAAGATACAATTTGACAAACAATTTTATAAGAAATTAAAATTTCTATTATTCTATTATTATGTTGTTAAAAAACAATGTTTTTTTTTTTAATTTTAAAAAAGATATCAACCTAATATTCTTTATATATTTTCAATTTACTTAAATATTCAATAAATTATAATTTATTTTTTACTTATCTATAATATTATAATCTTTGCATAATGCCATTAATTATTATTATTATTATTTTGTTTATAAGATAAAATTTACCATTTTAGAAATAATATTTTAGAAACTCTAACATTTTAAAAAAATAAAAATAAATGTTCAATCTTTTAATAACTTAAAATGTTTTAAAATTTAAATGCATTTCTTAAATAACAATTTGTTTAAAGTTCTTCATTAAATATATATAAATTCTTACTAATATTGTGCAACAATTTCTATTATGATAAAGAAATTTTTTTTAAAATTTATCAATCAATATATAAATAGGGCCTTATGATATAATGGTTGTATAATCAATGATTATCACTTACTTAGAATTCAAATTTGGACTTGGTAAAACTTTAACACTGTTCAAGTGTCAACAGGCTTAAAATTTTCTATTACATAGCTAGCCTATATGTAGACAGTCCAATTGTCATACAGTTATTAGTTATAAATGGGTATCTAGATTCTTTTAGTTTGCATATAAAACAAAGATAAAGAACTGCTAAGTTCTCATTAATTGTTCATTGAAAAATATAATGTGTAATAGTTTCATTTTTTCTGAGATCTGCTGAGATCTCTGACCTTAAATGAATTATTTAAATATTATTTTATAATTCTATCATATACATATGTAGATAAAATTCTTAATTGATTTTAAACTCTTTTATTTAACTTTGAAATTCTGTTTGTTTAGGTTAAATTTCGTAAACATTTTAAAAAATACTTCTATCAAATGAATTTCATTCAAATTTTAAACACATGTTAGAAATCAATTAATCAAGATGACAATAAAATATTTTATAATTGCCTAATCATTTGTCCAGTCTAATGGTATTAGTAGTTTCAGTCTTTTTGGATTAGACCTGCTGTGATGTATTTGTCATAATTATTGTAACTTTGTGTAACCCTTGCTACCGTTATTCCTATATTTGCACTTAAACTTCTTGAATTAAATTTAGAAGCAAGTAAATGAATTTCAATTGATAAAGATCCTTTTTTTATTGGTCAATTTTAAATGAAGTAAGACATTCTCAAAGTACTAAAAAAAGTAAAGTTTTAAAAATAATTTTATGAGATATTCTAACTTTGTGATCTGGTAAAATTATTTGTAAAACGTTACCTTTTTTTGAATAGCTTAAGGAATCATCACTTCATTTAAAGTTGACAGGTGGAAGAAAAGTTTTTTTTTTTATATGTCATAGATCGGCTGGGAGGTTAACCTGCAACAACCATCTGCAACAAAATGCTTGCTTGCAAAGTGGCTGCACTGACCTCTTGGCTACCAATGCTTATGAATTGAAATTCACTGATTTGCTTCTAAATTTAATTCAAAAAGTTTAATTTAAAATAATGGTTGCAGATATTTTATGACATAGAAAAATTATGATGAATATGTCATAGCAGGACTAATCCCAAAGTACCGTGGGCTGAATTTCAAGCACATTGATACCAATTCACTAAATTTTTTGTGATGTGGATGAGATGGCAATATATTTTTTTTAAAAAAGTTTACACTAAAAATTATTTATTGCAAACTAAATAGAGATAAAAAACAAATCTTAATTTCTTTTGATTGTTAATTTGCTTTTTTAAAAAAAAAATGGATGGAATTTCAATTTTTCTTGATTGTAAAAGTTTATTTCTTAAAATCTTTCTTAAAAAACAATGTTGGAATCAATTTTCAAATGGATGAGAATTTCCGTTCAAATATTACATAGACTGCAGACTTATTTTTATTCTCATATTTAAATTAGAATAATTATGAAAAAGATACAAATACCAAAAAGTTAAAAAATAATTTTATTTACTATACACTAAATATGAAAAAGAATTGTTTTATTCAACCACAATCTGAGAATTTATATGCAACTTAAAATAAAAGTGTGGTATAGTCAGAAATTAATTAATTCAATTACTAATTATTTAATTAATTTTTGAAAACCACTTTATATTTCAAGTTAAATTTAAAAAGTCTACTTGTGGTTAAAGAAAACAATTATTTTTGACTTTGCATTTATTATAAAATATTACACTCTTGCACATCTCAGTGCAAGCCAGAATAATCAATGGATGCAGGAAGGTTTGGGCACAAACCTTTCTGCATCCATTGATTACTCTGGCTTGCATTGAGTGGTTCTACTGTTTGGAGAATTTTTCTTCTGTGTAAACAGCTTGTGTAAGCATAAAGAATGGTGATCATGTGATGTTTAGTAGTATTATAACATATATATATTATTTGTTAAAATGTTTCAAATTGTAATTAACCTATAAAGTATAGGATTACACCAAAAATGATTTATCAGATTAGTTAATCAATGCTAAAATTTATGTTAATTTTAAAAACATATTTAAAGAACAAAGTTATTTATAAATTAACACTTCTACAAATATTATTTTCCTGACAGTAAGCTTGCATACTTAAGCAATGTGGTATAAAAAATAAAGCCACAAATACTGTTAATGTTAGTTTATCATGGTTAGTGACTAGTAATTTTTAATGTTAAGTTGTATAAAAGTTAGATAGTGAAATGTTATATATTTCATAATTATGTTAATGATGACACATTTGGAAGATGGATATTTATGACTAAAGTTTAAGAAACATCTTCCAGATTCATGAAGATAACATAAATTGCAATGAAATGTAAAGAATACTGAGAAGTTTTAAATGATTTTTTCTCCTATTCTCCCATTTTTCTTTACTTCATTGTCTTGAGTCTTTTAGGAAAGATAAGTCTGGTCATTTGCCTGTGTTAAATGTGACAACAGGATAGTTCAATCACATTTACATCTCCTAATTACATTCACGACAATTGTGTTATTTTTTCAGAATTTTTTAATTTTGTTTTTCTTTATATATATATTTTCTGGAGTTAGAATGGTCATGATCATTTATGAATGGCTGATAATGATGATAATAATATATAACGGGGGTGAGGGAGGTAGGAAACCATTATTTGATCAATCATATTTGGCGATACATTTATAGCAATTATTTTTGACTATATTATAAACTTTTATAAGTTCTCATATTAAAGATAAACATTTTAAAAAAACTTGTCTTCAATTTGCATTGGACACAGTATGTTATTAAAATAAAAATATATAACATGTTGTCTTAAATAAAACTAGCAAAGAGCACAGTCTGGAGAAGAAAATTCTACTTTCTAGACAAGTGGTGGTTAGTGAATATATTTATGATTTTATTTTGTTACATAAAAACTCAACTGTAGACGTACATGTATGACCAATACTGATTACTTAGATGGATTGGCTATAGTCCAAACATGTTAATAATTCTAAATTTTTTATATTCTTGACAACTATAGTATTATTTTAAACTTGAAGTCAAAATATGAAAGACTAATTCATCTACTCTCTGTTATTAGGCCATGAAATCTTTGTATAATAGAATTAATTTTAATAAAATGAAATTTTAAACATTTTAAACATAATCTTTATTGAGAAATATGTGGTTACATGGTTTATATAAGTTTATGTTTATAGTATCTATTACATGCATACATGTCATACTTTAGTTGATATAGATATAATATTTAAACATGATGAGAAAAAAATCAAGTTAGATGTCACATGACTTAACTTAATAAGCTTGTATTTACAACTGTTATATATAGAGTTTGCAAATTCTCAAAGCTTGTTAAGTGCTTATTTTGCAAGTTCTATGTATAATATAGGGTATATGAGCACAGACTTTCACACCACCCACCTCTCTCCACTCTATCTAATAACACTGATACACCTAAACACATATATGCTGAAAAGATAAATAATCACCAATATACGTATTTCATGCTAAACCAGCAATCATCAGTTGGTCCAGAATATCATCTTTACACACATATATAGTATAAGTGCTCAGATATATATTAAGATAGACTATCCTCATAGTTTAATGGACAGGCTTCAATCCACTCCACACTCCAACTCTTCAACCATCCATCCAATTGAAAATCTGATGATGGAATGCTCAAAGGCCACCCTGAGGCCGAGATTATTGTCACACCCATGTTGACCTAAGGTCAATCTGAACCCCACATGTACAGGACCAACTGATGATTGCTGGTTTAGCATGAAATATGTATATTGGTGATTATTTATCTTTTCAGCATATATGTGTTTAGGTGTATCAGTGTTATTAGATAGAGTGGAGAGAGGTGGGTGGTGTGAAAGTCTGTGCTCATATACCCTATATTACATATATATAGCCACAGGTATATAACAAGCCTGTGTTTCAGTTATTAAGTTCTATGTATAATATTTAAATATATGTATATTATCTATAACTAAATTTGATGTAATTAGATATGATAGAAATTTTTTTATGTACATTAAATTGGTTTAATAATAAAAAGAATATTCACAATACAAAATTAGATAATAAAAAAATGGATATCAATGCCATTTGTAAATAATGCTCAATCTAAATTAATTAAAAATATATTTAAAGATAAATACAATATTCCATTTTATATTCCTTCAAATGTAAATAGTCTAATTAATAATTGTAAGAGTGTTACCCTAAAATGCAAACAAGTAATATAATTTATTAGATTATATGTGGTTTGAACATTCCATCATCAGATTTTAAATGAAATGGAAGGCTGAAAAGTTGTGAGTTGGAATAGTTTGAAGCCTGTCCATTAAAGTATGAAGATTGTCTATCTTAATATAAAGCTGAATACTGATTATATATATGTGTGAAGATAGTAATCTAGACCAACTGATGATTGCTGGTTTAGCATAAAATACATATATTGGTGATTATTTATCTTTTCAACATGTGTGTGATCAAGTGGCTCAGCAATATGAGATGGAACTGAGAGTGGTGGGTCGTGTAAAAGTCTGAGTTCAAATCCTGCCTATATTACATACATAAACACATGTTTAAGCCTGTGCAATGTATTATTATATGTGGTTGTAAAATATCTTATATCGAAGAATCAGGATGTGCACTGGAAAAAATGATAAAAGAACATCAACTATTATATAATTGGATAAAAAACTATAAATAATCAATTAAATATGGTCTCCAGGTATTCTTCAATCATGAAAAATCTCCTAATTTTAAATTTACTTTTAATGTCAATGATACAAAAATATTAATGGAAGAAAGAAATCATAAAAAGAGAACAATTAAGAAAGCAATGCTGATAAATAAATTTAAAGATAATATAATAAATAGTCAAGCAGCAAAGACTGACACCCACAGCTCATGGAAAATCATGTGACATTAAACTTCCATATTACTTTACAATTAATAAAAATTATAACATAATTGAAAGCTACTAATAAATTAAGATATTTATTTATTATTTTTACTGTTAAAATTATTTGGAACTTATTAAATCAGTTTCAAAAGTAATTATATGCAAGTTGTGGCGGATTAATTAGAGCATGACATGAGCTGGTAGATTTAAAATGGTTTTATGGATTAGTACTCAATTAAGTGGTTGATTTATTATATATTTAGTTTTTAAATGACTATACAATATTGTTAAAGGTAAGAATCAGATATTAAAGCAAAGATTATATCCTAATTTGACCAGTGGTTACAGTGGTGTAGTTAAGATTATTATGTTCCATGTGGCTGCATATATACCTAGAGATGTGAGAATTTGATCTCTAATTTTAAATTTCATTTACTTTGCTATAAAAATGTTATTGCTGTTTTCTTGAGATTGGACTGAAGCAGAAATGACACCCAACCAACCAAAGAGTGAATAGAATAAAAATAGTTCCTCTAATACTGGGAAAGAGCCTTATTTTTTGCTGTTAAAAAGAGGAAAGATTGAGGTTGATTAGGACTTAGTTATGACAGATATAATAAGGGTTCAGTATATATGAAGTGATAGACATAATTTTCTTGAGATTAAGCTAAAGCAGAAATGATATCTAAGAAACCAAAGAATAAATAGAATAGTAGCTCTAATGCAGGGAAAGAAACTTCTCTGTATGCTGTTAATAATGATGATGAATGAAGTTGATTGAGACTTGGTGATAAATGTAATGACGGTTTATATATTAAAAGTGATGGGCACCTAAAGAGAAACTATTGGATAATTCCTCTCTCTTTGTGCAGAGTGAACAAGTTGAGTCTATATTGGCACTATGAAACTACAAAATGGTAATGTTTTCAAATTAATTTCGATAAGAATGTCAAGGTATTTGGACTCTAAATATCAGAATTTAAATTTTTTGATCATCTGTTGGGCCAGTGAATAACATGTTTAAGTGTTAATAATTGCTCACTTTTGTGGGCAAGGTTAAAAACTTCTCAATAATTTTTTTTAATTGATAGAGTATGTTGTTTGAGTATGGAATATGTGGCAAGGATTTTGAGGAGATCTCTGAAAAGGATAACTGGTGGTGATTCACTTGTTGGAATTATGCCAATAAATTTCTAAGAGTCTGGGAAAGGAATTAGAAATATAACTATTACATTTAATATTCTTTGGAAAAGTATTATAGGTTATTTACTGTTCTTCAGAAATGGATTATAGGGCTGGACTGAAGTGAGAATCCACTGCTATTGGCATTTGTCTGGTTACAATACTCATTGCCACATCCTTTCTTTACTCTATCAATTTGCTGCATGTGTTCATTTTCTTTTTGAAAGAGATGGTTTAATTGATGGTGGGTGTGTAATGTACTACTGTGGGAAATATTAGGATATTAATGAGGGTGATTTTGGCCTGTAATGATAGGTTTCAATGAAAGTAAGTATGGCAGAAAAGTTATCACTATATTTAATCAATATCCACTCATTTTTATTTTGTATATATACGTTTGTGTGATTTTTAAATAACTTTTAATGACAACAAACTATTACTAGAATTACATTTATAGAATATTAAAAAAAGCATTTTGTTATTTAAAATAATATAAGAATATTTATTTCAAAATTTTTTTAAAAGTAAAATAATATTTCTAAATGATCATTTTAAAAGTTCATTTTAGAAAATTTTATTTGGAATTGCATTTTAAATTTTTTTAAAACTAAATAACATTTATGCTTATTTTAAATCAGTCATCATTTAATTATGCATTCATATAAATTAATGGGATTATATTTTAAAATTATGTTTACTTTTTGTTTTTCTTTTAATTTATTACAAAAAGTTTTATTAAAAATAGAACATAGTTTATTTAGATATATCTACAGAGATAATTGTAGAAGATAAAATTTATAAGTAAATTTAAAATTCAAGATATGACTCATTGCTATTTGTCATCTAAATATGATATCAGAGAGTAGAGTAGTTACAAGAAATACGCATATTTAAATACAAGTATAATTTATATTCCTGGAGTTTAGATTAATTATAGGGGTTTGAATACGACTTTAAAATTTCCTTCAGCTGTCAATTCTATCTCATATAACCACACACATGACCACACACCTGTGAAAAAGATAATCTCCAATATATGTATGCTGAACCAGCACTTATCAGTTGGTCCAGATCATCATTGCCCACATACATATATATAATCAATGATTGGTTTATATTAAGGTAGAAAATCTTCAATCTTTAATGAACAGACTTCAATTTACTCCACCCTTCAACTCTTTCACCATCCATATTATTGAAAATCTGATGATGGAATGCCCAAATCTCTTGGAAGCCAATATTATTGTCATGCCAGTTGAGTTTAAGTTACTTGATGTAATGTGATTAAGACAAGGTAATGTTAATTAAAAATGATCAAAGACATACAAACTCTAAAATTGGTTTACTTTTAAAAAGGGTTTTATATCGATAATAGTAGATGCACTGATACTGAACAGATTTTATAATTTAACAATTTTAAACAAGTTTGTATTACAAATGTTTTATAATGAGCTTGCAAATAAGATCTTAACAAATTTGCAGAAAATCCTTAGCCCCAGACTGGTTTCTGCTACTGGCTTCATCAGTGAGGTGCCAGGATAATGCTTGAATATCCTGGCACCTCACTGATGAAGCCAGTGACAGAAACTGGTCTGGGGTTGAGAATTTTCTGCAAAGCTTGTTAAAAGATTATTTAAGCTCTTTATAAAATCTGAATACATGACATTGTTGATATTTATTTTAATAATAAATAAACTTTCTCACAAAGTAAGATATCTAAAATTTCTATTCACTTTATAAAAAAGTTTGCTTTTTATGAAAAACTATAATATTATTTCAAAAAAATATTTTTAAAACGTATAAAATTGTATGTAATTTGAATAATCTTGTTTATAGTATCAGTAATGAAGATCAAACGTTTTTAAGCCATACTTTTATTTTATTTATAAGTTGTAATTTTCTAATTGCTCCAACTTTTCTTCGGAAAGAAAACTTATTATATATCCATACATTTTAATTAAAAAAAGATGAATACATATAAATATATTCATATTTCTAAACTTAAATATTTTTTTTTAGGTTTCTATTTATAAATACTTCATTTGATCTTTTCTTTCTTAACGTTATAATACTATTTATTTTGATACACACCACAACTTTCAAATTCTATTCAACTTTGTCTTTTCAATATTATATTTATATCACTTCTTTTTATTCAGATATCTTTTATTGTCTTTATATAGTATGTAATCTTTATATTTGTCAAAGTTCTAATTCGGTTTCTCCGTGTTTTTTTTTTTTTACTAGCATTAATTATTCTCAGAAAATCAAACAAAAAAAATGTTATAGTAAAGATTAAAGTAAGAATTGTTCACAGTTAATTGTTTCAATAATAATATATGACTGTGAAGTTTGGATTTTACACAGCAGTGTTATAAATAAGTGAATATTTTTAAACTTTGGAGTTGGAGAAAAATGTTTAGATTCTCTAGAGAGCAAACAAACAAGCAAAAAGAAACTGAATGAATAAAAATAAAGCAATGTTTATTGAAACAACAATATTAAGACATATATCATCATAATTTGACATATTATAATAGATGATATATTAAAGAAAATAATAATGCAGAGTAAATTAAAAGCAAAGACATCCATTTATGAAATAAAGAATGGCACATTGATGGGTCAGGAATGGGTCTCTATTTAAAGAATAGAAGAAAATGGAAATAGTTTGCAGTATAATCATTAGAAAGCAATATGAACTCAATAATATTTTAGTTTTGTTTAAATGTTTTTTAACATAATTATCTATTACAACCTTGTACTATATTATTAGTTTATTAATCATATTTTAGTATTTTTATAGTAATAACATTGATTATAGATGTTTAAATATAGTAAATAAATTATTGGAAAATTAACGTCAATGATTATCAAATTTTAGTTTTAGGTTATAAGGTTCTATGACATTTCAAGCAATAAAATACTATATATTTTATTCATTTATAAAAATATAAAAATATACATGCAAAGGCACACATACATTTTGTATAAACATTATTAAGATTATTTTTTAATGAAAGATAAGATTCTAATTATCATCATCATCTTTGTCATTTTTAATCATCATCAACCACTTCAGGATGAAAGTCTCTCCAAGTTCAATCCACCTCCTCCGATCTTGAGCCTCTCTTCTCCACATCACCCCTGCTCACTTTCTTATTTCATTCATCTATCTCACATGTGGTCTCTTTCTAGGTCTTTTACAACATTATAATCTTTTAAAAGATTGTACTAATAAAAATAATGTGTCCCATAATTTTAATAAAATAAAATGACATATTGCAAATCAAAAATTAACTCTACAGAAATAAAACATTTGTGAGAGTTGTATAAGTTAAAATAATAATAATAATTATAAGGTTTAAGTAAAAAGTAACATTATAAACTATGATTAAATATTAAACTTTATTTAGATAGTTTCACATTCAAAGAATTTATTATTTAATCAAATGTGTGTTTATATTACTGATATTCTGAATGTTAGTCCATTTTTTTCATCTTAAAAAGTTGTTATGTACTTCAAATCATTATTAGTCTGAATGTTAGTCCATTTTTTTAATCTTAAAAAGTTCTGTTATGTACTTCAAATCATTATTAGTCTGAGCAGTTATCTCAGTAGTAAACATTGCAAGATCAAGAACCAGCTGTTTCTGAAAACTATTTGCAAGTAAGATTAAAAATATCCACTTAATTAGTTAAATATAACAGATGTGCTCATCTGATGTTCAAACAGCACATAACTTCTTGGCGAACATGCAATTTATTGATTTATTTTTTATATGCTCTCCTCCCCTGGTTGGTTTAGTGCAATAATGGGAAGAGAGTGATGCAAGAGTGTAAATTTAAAAGAAAAGATATTTTTATGTGTCAAAAGTAAAAAAATATCAAATTTGCTCAATTGAGTAGAAGTATTATGCTCAACCTATGACTTAGCTATAAGTAACTGACTACATGACTATTTATTTTACATTATTATTGCATTTTACTTTCCTGTCATGAGAAATATGTTCAGTTCATGTTAGGAATTATTAATTTATTGTTCTTTGCAGTGTAGTTAATACATTGGAAACTTAAAAAATCAAGGACTCCCGAATCATATCTTAACTGGATAAAGTAAAAAAAAATATAGTTGTAGTTTGTTTAACTGAGTGGAAGCATTGTGTTCAAATTGTTATTTAGGTACATAAGCTTCACTTTACCTCCTGAGCAACTATCCATATGAATATTTTACATGATTAAATTATTAGTAAAAGTAATTCTATGATTTCCATTACTATTCTGCATATACCAGCAGATTCACACATACTTTATATATATAGTTAAAAGGAAGTTGCATTAACAACAGGTTGAAATTGTTGATTTTTATTGATATTGGGATTATGTAAGTGTTGACTGTTTTTTAATGATATATATGTATATATTTCATATGAAACAATGAAGTTATGTAAATTTGATTAAATCTTATATTTAATGAAACAGCTGTCCAAAGCATGGTTCATGGATAGCAGGTTGACATATGGCAAGAATTTGTGCAATCCATTTAGAGGTTTTGACATTTTCAAGTGAAAAAATAAAATAACAATTTGAATCTAATAATTGTTAGATGATTTAATTCTGGATGTTGACATTATTATCCAGTGTATTTTATCATTACATATCCATGTATTTTTTTAAATATAAGATGTTTCAAAGAATAGACCATGCAATGTTTTTGAGCATTAATCATAAATGAATGAATGATTAGGATGCAATTACTTTTCTTCATTTACAGTTTATTTGCAACTAATAGTAGGATTTTCCAATAATTTAATATATATACAGTATACTATATTTATTATTTTGGATGTGACTCATGAATAAATATTTTTTTTTAAATGTGGGTCTTGAATTACTTAAGGTTAGATAGCCCTGTTTTAGATAATTAATGTTATTTAAAACGAGAAGAATACCTCATCAAATCATAGAAGAAGGAATAATTTGTGAGGTTTAAATACTATTACTGCAAATTTAAATACAAATATTAACACAATAAGTTGCTTGGAACATTAAAAATCATTTAAGTATTTAAATAGAACAGATTCATCACACATTATCAGATATTTTTCTTTAGGTCAGAGTTGAATGAGAACTTTTTGCTAACAAAAAAGCTATTTTTACTACTAAGCCAATTATTCAAAAAATAAATTTGTCTAAAAGTTATTTTATTGCCTGAAATAATGGTAATTTAATTTTCAGATAAGTCCTAAATGGTTAGGTCAGAGATAAAAATGCCAGACTCATAAGCCTGGAAGATCCCTGTTGGTTTCCCAAGTGGAAAAAGTTTGGACAACTAAATAGAAAACATATTATGTAGCCTATTACTAAATTTTAATGCCAGTTGACCTAAGAAACAACTTGTTATGTAAATGAATGAACTATGCAAATTTGAATTACTATCCAATAAGTAAAAACTAAAATATTACCAAAATCACACTTTTCTTTATGTTTGCTGTAATATCCTATAAATATAATTTGTCCAAACTTCAAACACTTTTTAGCAAAACTCTTTATTTGTACATACACAGACATCTACGTTTTGACTGACCTGCAGTCTTCTTCAGAGCAAGTCTATTTTGATCTTCCAAATGAAAATAGAAAATAATGTTTTTTATTTTCATTTGGAAGATCAAAATAGACTTGCTCTGAAGAAGACTGCAGGTCAGTCGAAACGTAGGTGTCTGTGTATGTACAAATAAAGAGTTTTGCTAAAAAGTATTTGAAGTTTGGACAAATTATATTTAAAACTAAAATAATTAAATTATTGAACTCTGATAAAAAGATACATTCAAATAATTATTTATTCCATTCACTACGATAATATCAAAACTTTATCCCAAACTGATGTACTTTATTTATTTGAGAAAAAAAAAAACTAAAGTTTTGAAATATTTAGCTGAATAATAAATCAAACTTTACTGCTTGTTGTTTTCCTGGTTAAATTAACTGCATCTAATTCTTATTATTCCAATAAATTTAATTTTTAAAAATAAAAACAGTGTAATAATAATAATGATAATGATTTAATCCCTAGGTTATAAGTTTTGTCAAAAAATATCTTAATACACACAGCTGATTTTTTATTTATTGAAATAAATACATATTTAAAAATATTTCACACATGAGTAAAAAAAATAGTTTTATAAATATTCCAATAACTGATGGTATTCGAATATTCATCACTTGTTTTAAAATATATGCTCATTATTGGAAATAATCTTACATTCATTGTACATTTCATTTCTAAGTCAAAAATATTGTTTATGACTTAAATTTAATTATGTGAAATACGGCTATCTCTACATCATTAAATATAGTAATGATTTATTTATAACTTACATTTTATTACTTGTATTCTAATCACATGAATAAATACATTTTAAATCATAAGATTAGAATATATGAGGTAAAATGAAAATTAATATAACATAGTAAAAAATGAACAATAATAATAATAATTTATTTATTAATTTTATTTATTTATTTATTATAATAATTAATAAAGTAAGTCATATATAACGTGACATTACTTTTATAAGCTTGTAGTTACAAAAATGCAATACAGAGAGCATACCAATAGCTCAAACAAGCTCTTAATTAATAAGTCCAGTATGAGAAAATATTTAAAATCTCTATTCAGAACATTCCCATCTCCAGACCAACTGGTTTCGAGCTTATGGCTCACGTCAGTGGAGAGCTAGAATATTCGTATACTAGATCCAAAATATGAACTCAAAACCTAGCACTTATTTCAAAGTATATTTAAGTAGAAACTCTGAAATTTTCTGAAACAAACAATAAATGTATAATACAATGAGATAAATTTCATACAAGAAAAATCTTGAGTGATAAATTTAAATATAACAACTAAAAATATTAATAAAATACAAAAAGTAAATATAACAAAATATTAAAATCACACAGTTATTACATTTGGCAATTCATCTACAGTAGTAAACAACTACAACATACAATATAAACAACAAATAAAACTAATGTTTAGCAATAATATAACCAATGCCATAAATGCTTTTTTAAAAATAAAATGACTAGTGTTCATTAAATTCACAAAACAATCTCTATAAACATATTAAATAATGTGAGACCATTATAACTGCATTGCTTCCTACTGGAAGTTTTAAGAAAATTAGGTAAAGCATATGATATTTAGTAGCTAAATGAGTATTTACAACAGAAGATGTAATATCCAAGTGAATTTTTCTACAATAAATATCAAGAATTACTCTATACTGATGCAAATGGAAAACATCTAGTATATTATAAGTCCCATAAATATGTTTAACAGATGTGGTACATGATCTAGAAAAAATGATATGCATTGTATAATTCTGTAAAACAGACAAAGTAATCATTGAAAAGTAGAACAGTTCCCCCCAACTGATATATTATAACATAATAAGCTTTGATAACAAGAAATATATAAAGTAATCAAAGCTGGCAGAGGAAAACAAATAGTTAAGTAGAAAAACATATAATTTAATTTGCATAAACACAGTAGAAAAACATATAATTTAATTTGCATAAACAAGAACAAAGAAAGTCAATATGGTTTGACCATGATGGTCTAGGTTAATAAAAACACCTAGATAGCAAATATTATCAACAAATGAAACATTAGAACAAATACAAGTGCTATTACAATGCCAAAAATATTTATTACAAATAGTAATGTTAAGTGAATAAATATTTGACTTATAAGAATAATTAAAAGCTTTTGTTTTATTCAGTTTAATTGATAAATCATTAAAACCTAACCATTTACTAATTAGAATCAAATGACCATTAATTATTTTTTCAAGAAAATTATATGAAACTGCAGCATAAGATAAAGCAATATCATCTGCAAAAACATAAATCTTAGATTCTAAGGGTAAATAAAGTAAATCATTTACATAAATTATAAATAAAATGGGACCCAAAACTGAACCTTGTGGATACCATGGTTAACTGTTATAAAAAGTTTACAATACCAAAAATGTTTTCTATTCTTTAAGTAACTCACAGACTATGAAATAAACCCACAATAAAAACCATATAAATATAAATGCTTAAGTAAAATTTTATGAAATACAGAGTCAAATGCCTTAGAAAAGTCTAAATAAATAGCAATAGTTTTAAAATTCTTATCTAGTGAAGTTGTCAAATTGTTTACATCATTCAAGAAAATGTCTAATGTACTTCTTCCAGAAATAAATCCATACTGGTGTTCAGATAAAATATTATTTTTAAATAAAAATGGCATTATTTTCTCTTTAATCACCATCTCTAACAATTTGGATACCACAAATATAATAGAAATTGGTCTATAATTGTCAAGCTGTACAGAATCACTCTTCTTAAAAACAGGTGTAATAAAACCAACTTTCAAAGTAGAAAACAAAACAACATTTAAGGAATGATTAAACAATTAAACAAGAACAGATATGAAAGCTTATTTATTTTCTTTAAGAATCTTTGGTGTTAACTCATCTAGACCAGCTGAATTAAGATTCTTTAAGCGATCAATTATACTAGACAAATCCAAATCAGTAACATCTGTACATAAAAAAGAATTTAGACAAGAATCAGCAAAAGACAATTCTTGTACTGGTGATCTATCTATTGACAGTTCTGAAAAAAAAAACAAAAAAAAACAAATCAGCAACACATTTTTTATTATTTTCTACTTCAATCAAATTATCATTGTATTTTATAAATTTAAATTGATTTGCTAAAGGTTTCTTTATAAGAGAATATATCAATTTCCATTTTAAATAAATATTTTTATCATTAAAATATTTTTGATAATATTGAAAATGTAATTTCCGATTATCAGATTTAATCTCAATATTAAATTTCTTCAAATTCACCAAATCTCCACCGAAGATTTTAAATAATTTCTTTGATTAATTTTTTTAATCAAATCATTGGTTATCCAAACTGAGCTTTTTGCTAGTCAATTTAAACCTAACCATAGATTTTGTAATTAAAGATTTACAAATATCCTGAAATTTTAAAAATGCTGAATCAATATCATGCAGAACAAAAACATAATCCCAATTCTGATCAGATAATAATATTTTTAGTTTATTATATGATAACTTATTAACAAATAAATGAGTTGTCAAGCATTGGTGGTTGAAAGGTCAGCGACGGCTGCTTTACAAGCAGTTGTCCCGGGTTAGCGAGTTCGCTTCCCGGCTGATGCTATGACACATGAGAAAAATAGATAAATGAGTATTTACACGTAGTCTACAATTTAATAATTTCAACACAGTTGCAAAATGATCTCAATTAATAATAATAATAATAATAATAATAATAATAAATTTAAAATAATAATGTAGCTTAATAATAATAATAATAATAATAATAATAATAATAATAATAATAATAATAATAATAATAATAATAATAATAATAATAATAATAATAATAATAATAATAATAATAAATCAGCATTTATTTTTATAGCATCTGTATACAATTGTGATTACATTCATATCGGCCTTTCAAGCCAAATTGTGCAAACGCTTTTGCGAGTGTTAAATAATAAATGAATACCGTCTGACCAATACAAGATTGTATTCATTTATTATTTAACACTTGCAAAAGCATTTGCACAATTTGGCTTGAAAGGCCGATATGAATGTAATAATAATAATAATAATAATAATAATAATAATAATAATAATAATAATAATAATAATAATAATAATAATAATAATAATAATAATAATAATAATAATAATATTAATAATATATTCATCTTTAAAGTTAAAGTGTATAACTAAGTTAGAAATTATATGATCATTTCTAGCCTAATAATTTAAAAGATAAGATGTAGAAACAATGGATTTAAAAAATGGACATGTACTACATATATATGTTTTTGATTATGCTGAACAACATTTTAAAATTGTCATGGGAGATTTTAATTCTAACTAAAAAATGGGTGATGAATCAAAGTGCTGACTAAGGTAATAGAAATGATAGAGGACATAAATTTGTGGAATTTGTAAAAAAAATAAATAAATGTATATTTCTTTTTTTTTCTTTGAAAAAAAAAAGGCTAAGTAGAAGTGAAGATGGAAACATTAAACCACTAAACATCAAATGATCACCATTTTTATGCTTGCTCATAACTGTTATTAAAACAGGCAAAATTCTCCATACAGTACTGTCACCCGATGCAAGCTACAGTAATCAATCGATGCCAGAAGGCTTGTGCATAAAATTTATATGTACTGCCTACTCATCCAATATCCCCAGACTAGTTTCTGGCTTGTGGCCTTCATTAGTGAGGAGCCTTGGATCTGAGAGCACTTCACCTGAATCTTAGGATCTAACACAACCCTCCAGTAGCCACCTTTTACCTCTACTTAAGTACAAAACTATGAGAATAAAATTGAAAACACAGTAATATTTTCAATCCAAGCTCATTAGCTTATATAGTTATATAGGTCTAAACTCAGTTCAGTACCCATATATTTTAGTGTCTTTGGTTCTTTAATAATAATAGACACCACTATCCTATTAGGCATGATTGGTATTAAACCACTAAACATCACATGATATATAAGATAATGAGCTTGGATTGAAAATATTACTGTGTCTTCAATTTTATTCTCATAGTTTTGTAGTTAAGTGGAGATAAAAGGTGGCTGCTGAAGGGTTGCATTAGATCCTAAGATCTAGGTGCAGTGCACTCAGATCCAAGGCTCCTCACTGTTGAAAGCCACAAGCTAGAAATGAGTCTGGGGATATTGGATGAGTAGACACTAGATAGGGATTTTATTCATAAGCATTCTGGCATCCATTGATTACTCTGGCACTACTGTATGGAGAATTTTACCTGTTTTAAGATGGAAACATCCAAATGGAAGTAGAATAAAATTGGATTACATTTTAATTAACAAAAAATATGTTTCAATATTATAATGTTCTTAACAGATTCAGCACAAGAACATTATCATTAATTAGTGAGATGCAATAATATCTATTAATGTGAAGTAGTAGAGAGACAAATCTATTAAAAACCATAGTATTTACAATTGATATATCTTAACTTTTAGTAACACTCCAATGAATTTAAAACTTGCTATTCATTTTAAATTTGACAGACTTTGAAGATGGTCCAAACTTAATTCATATCAATAAGAAAATAAGTGATACTCCATTAAAAACTATAATAAAGATGGCCACTAGAAAAAGAAACAATCCATCAATAAATTCAGTTGAGGTAGATAAAAAATATGTAAATCAGTAAATTTTTAATTAAGACAACAGAATATGTGAATAAAATAATGAGTATAAAAATATTTAAAAATAATATATTAATTAGATTTGATTACCTGGAGTTTTATAAAATGGTATGAAAAAGAGTTAATCATGATATAAGAAAGTGTACATGCGAATTATCAAAGGAAACTAAAGAAGGAAATAAAGATCTTAAAAATATAAACCAACACTTTAGTATTGGAAGAAAAATTGTTTATACAATAAAAAGAAATAATAAAACTTTTACTAAAACAAGATATGACATCATGAAATGCTTAGATGAATTTATGAAAAATTATGTAGCAATAATAAATGTGAAAACAAAGTAAACATTACAATTATTGCATCTTCTGAATTGTGTAATATCGTAAGATAAAGAAGTGAAATAACATGCAATTAAATCTATGAAGGAAAAAAAAACTTCCAGAAATGATGAAATTATTATAGATATTTTAAAATAAGCAGATGAAGAAATAAAAAAATTGTTGATAAAACTATATAACAAATTTCTAAATGTTATAAGATGAATTAGATGAATGTAATCTTGATATTTAAGAAAGCTGATAAGAAAGATATTAGAAATTACAATCTTATCTGTCTTCTATCTGTTTAATACAAAATCTTTATTAAGATAATTACAACTCATCTACAGTAAATGTTCAATTCACATCAATCAAAAGAACAAGCTAGATTTAAAAGTGGGTCTAATACCTATCTAGACATGAGTGACTTTAGTTTTATTATCTAAGTAATACATAGTTGGAATGCAGTTTCAAAGTTATGATTGCAATTTGAAAGTTATCATAGTCTTTGCTTTTAAGTCTTAAGTGATGTTATATTGCTTAGACTACTAATATATGGTTTGCCTAAAAATTTCCCAGCCCCATAAAGCCATTTTAGTTAGATAGCTGGGTTTGGAGACATGTAGGTGTCTAAAAATTTCAGATTTTTTCCTCAATAGTTAACTCTTAGATAAATGATGGCTTTGGGTTAGTATTTTTAGATCTAGTGTCTGAAGCTATCATAGCATCTCAGTGAGGAGTGCCAAAGCACAAAACCATTGGTCTGAGATTGGGTATGGTTTCTGATAGAGATATTTTAAACACTTTCTCTTGCTAGAATTTTGTCAACAAAGCTTGTTAGAGCAATTAGCAGAGCTCTTTGTTTTTATTTACAAGCTTAAAAATTGAGTCATGTGATATATGACTCTTTTTTTATTATCATTGACTGTTAGTCTGCTTTCAGAACAGGTTATGTTTACCTGTTTAATGAGATTTATTTAAACTTCTTTGAATCAACAATTTCATTCTTTGTAATCAAGTTGCAAACTTTAGTATCTATATAATCATACAATCATATAATACCATTTATAAAGGTGGGTTTTCACCTTTATTGTTTGAATGAAGATTGCTATGATAACAGATTGAGATCGTTGTTATTGATATTGGTATTGTTTAAATGTTGACTGCTTTCTTGTATTTAATACAATATCTCACATTTAATTATTGCAAGAAGTTATAAAAAAGACCAATAAATATGAATTGTCATTATGCCTTGGATTTGTAGATTATGATGAAGTATTTGATTGTATAAGCATTTCCACAGTGACTACAGCTTTAGATCATCAAAATATCATTTAGATCATCAAAATATCAACTCAGGATGAAGAATATTAAAATTCAATAGCTGTAATTAATTATATGGAAATACTAAAAAGATTAACACTGATAAGAATATATCTCCTGTACTTTTTGTAGATTAAAATGAAAAATTAAGGCAATAAATGTATATGGACAATAAATGCTAAAAAGAACTAATGTAATATTTAATGGATTTTTTCAGAAGAAAATAAAATTGATAATCACAAATTAGAAAAATTGATAACTACAAATATCATAGATTATTTATAAATATGAACACAATATATGAAATTAATGATAAAATTAATCTTGGATAGAGTGCTTTTGGCAGAAATAAGTTAATGTTTAAAAGAAATATGCCTATGACGTTAAAAAAAAAAAGGTTTTAAATAAATGTTTTACCATTTCTTATTCATGAATTTGAGATGTAGACACCTAAAGAAGATAAATACAGAGACTTCAGGCCACTCATTGAAGTATGGAGAGATGTAGGTTAGGAGTAACAAAAAGGAATCGAAAATAAAATACATTGATGAAAAAACAAACAAGTTTCACCGACTTCACTGAAAGAATCAAGAAACTGAAATAGAGCTGAGTTGAACATATTGCTAGAAGATAAAATATATGGACAGTTGAAGTCTTAAAGACCTAAAAAGAGACCACATTTGTGATGAATGGATAAAATAAGGAAGTTTGCTTGTGTGACATGGAAAAGAGAGGATTAGAGAATGGAGAAACTGGATTAAACATGAAGACACTTTTATCTTACAGTGGATCGATAATGGTTGCAAGTTATGATGATGAAATGATTGCTATGAAATATAATTATATAATTAGTTGTGCAGGAAGCCATGTGATAACCAAGCACTCAAGGATTAACTTGAACCCAATTGAACAAAGTAAGATTTTTTTTAAGCAATTGACCATTTAATTATTTTGTCCATTAATCTGCAATTGCTCTAAAATGTACAGGGCAGTTACATAGATAAATTATATATACTTAATGTGAGTATATTATTCACATACATATGTGTCTAACGTATATATTTGTATTAAAGATTATTGTAAGACAAATATTTTACTAGATTTACTGCCCTTAACAACATATTACATAAATATGCATGGCTAAATGCTTAACAGCAGCTGTCATCTACAAATTTATTAGTCCTTTTTAAATTGTTGAATTTAGCAAAACATTTAAACAATGTTAACAACGTTCGTATTTCAACTTTTAAAATAAATGATATTATTTTAAAACAAATTAACTAGAAGCCACAGAGAATTTGAGTACAGGATTTTCTTTCAAAAGATTGCCTTTTATTTTAGCTTATATTGATTAGTAAGTGAAACTTTATAAGTAAAAACATAAGGATTAAAAAGAAAAACAAATTCAAAAATCAAGTTTTGAATAGAAAGTTATTTGATATTAAAACTATGAATTCAAATAGATTGGGGAGAATAAAAAAGTGTTTAGTAAATGTCGTTTAAAAACAAAACATGTTTAATTAAATATTTCCAAACAATGTGGTTTTAATTTTATCAGATAAAAATTATTAGTTTGACTTAAATAAAACAATCGAATAATTTAGTCGCTCAATAAGTCATGTGACATTAGAGTACAAATTACGATTCGACCCGAAAATATTTTGATTCGACAATTATTCAACACTGCATAAGGTGAATTCATTCTTAAAACAATATGTAAAATTTCTTTTCTCAATATATATATTTATAATTATAGTATCCCCCTCCCCACCCTCCTCCATCCATGATTTCTATATTAGTTGTTTCACTTATTCGCGCCTCAAGAAAAAGGATATTAAAAAATTAGATGTGAATTACAAATGAATTCTAGTTTTGTTTGCTATACATGTACACACATCATATACATACGTGATTCGCATGTTTTTAACATGTATGCATTAATACACATTCATCTAATGCTTGAATATCCTAGCACCTCCCTGAGAAAGCTAGTAGCAGAAACCGTCTGGGATTGGGGTTATTCTGCAAAGCTTATTAAGAGCTTATTTGCGAGCTCTTTATATAATATACATCTATATATATGTGAGCATTATTATACGGCTTACTATTGACCGCATTTTAAATATCCGCTGCAGCATACAATAACTGGTTACATACTGGCGGGATCAAGGGATACTGTAAATTGTTTAGTGAATGTAATATATTGATGCCACACATATTATATAAGTTATTTTAAATAAAAATAATAAAGATCTGACAGCTACTGCTTAAAAATCTTACTTTTGTTATAAAATTAGTCCATGATCGGCTTTGTTATTTTAGATTGTTTTATCATCAAGCCAACTTATCAGGCACACGATTTAGAAAATTTTATTGTATATACGATAATAGATTAGTCTTGTATGGATTTATAAATAGTGTTTATGTATGTAAAACAAATATTCTAATCGCATTTATACATGTTTGTGATTATTACAGAGATACATAAACAACAATTAGTTTAGTTTTGCTTAAAATTTTTAAATGCACGTGTAAGCATCTTCTTAAATTAAAACAAAACAAGCAAAGAAAGTCTGAAAGAATTGCTTAGAAGTTTTAGGGGTTAAAAACATTTTCATAATCTTTCTAGTTTAAAGTCATCATCATCAACAACTTTTATCAATCCACTGCAGGATGAAGGTCTCTCCAAGGTCAATCCATCTTCTTCAATGTTTAGCTTCTCTTCACCACATCACCCCTGCACACTTTCTTATTTCATCCATCCATCTCACATGTGGTCTATTTCTGGGTCTTTTACAATCTCTTAGAATTCAGCTTAAGATTTCAATTGTCCATCTATTATCACCTCTTCTAGCAATATGTCCAGCCCAACTACACTTCAGTCTTTTAATTTTTTCAATGAGGTCAGTAACACCTGTTTGTTCTCTTATCCATATATTGCATTTTTGATCTTCTCTTGTTACTCCCAACATGCATCTCTCCATAAATAGTCAGTCTTATTTAGCATTTTTAGGAGACAATAATGCTTTTATAAAATCACTTCCAATTTCAACATGTTAGTTTCAATTATATTTTGGATTATTTATATCATTTAATAGTAAACACTGAATGTCTTAGAAACATTTTAAACTTTACTTAAACTTTCTAATTACGTTCAAATGTCAGTAATAGCACACATGTTAGTATGTAACCCGACTTTGGAATGGTATTCTTCTCTCTTCTTCAGATGTATCTAGCCTGATCAATGATAGTACTAGCATGGTATAGAACCAAACCTTTAAATTTATGATTATTGAATTTTAAGGTAATGCCCTAACCAGAAGACAGAAGAATAATACCACTTAAAAATTATGTTATATACTAACCGGTGTACTATTACTAACAATTGAATGTAATTGGATAGTTTAAATAAAGATTATTTTTTCTTTAAACACATTCAATATTTAATGTTAGATGATGGAAATAGTCCAACGTATAATTACTAATAAACTGCCACCATCACAAATATTTGGGCAAACATCAAGCATTGGTGGCTGAGTGATCAGCACAGCTGCCTTACAAGCAGTTGCCATGGGTTTGCAGGTTCGCTCCCCGGCCATTGCTTTGACACATGGGAAGAAAAAAAAAACATTTTGTTTAGACTATTTAACAATTAAAGATTAGATTGAAAAAATAAAATTATATAGAAATTCAAAAAAAAAAAAAAATAATAATAATAATAATTAAGACCCACCTAATCACACACATGGTGAAAAGATAAATAATCATCAATATATGTATTTCATGCTAAACCAGCAATCATCAGTTGGTCCAGATTACTATCCTCACACACATATATAGTCAGTGTTCAGCTTTATATTAAGATAGCCAATCTTCATACTTTAATGGACAGGCTTCAAACTATTCCAACTCACAACTCTTCAGCCTTCCATTACACTGAAAATCTGATGATGGAACGTTCAAAGCCCTTATCAGTGCCAAGGTTGTCATCCTATCCATGTTGACATATTAGTCATTCTGACCCTAAGCCTGTGCAATGCATTAATTTATATAAATAGTGTATAATAGGTCTGCCCATCCATCGCATATGTATGTATAAATGGATTATTTTCCTGTACATGAGGTGTCAGAATGACTAATATGTCAACATGGGTAGGATGACAACTTTGGCACTAATAAGGGCTTTGAATGTTCCATTATCAGATTTTCAGTGAAATGGAAGACTGAAGAGTTGTGAGTTGGAATAGTTTGAAGCCTGTCCATTAAAGTATGAATATTAGCTATCTTAATATAAAGCGGAACACTGATTATATATATGTGTGAGGATAGTAATCTGGACCAACTGATGATTGCTGGTTTAGCATGAAATATGTATATTGGTGATTATTTATCTTTTCAACATGTGTGTGATCAGGTGGGTCAGCAATATAAGATGGCACTGAGAGTAGTGGGTCATGTGAAAGTCTGAGGTCAAATCCCGCATATATTACATATATAAATGCAGTTTTAAGCTTGTGCAATGCATTAATAATAATTAAGAAAAATCACTTCATATTATTAGTATAGTTTATTAATTAATAAAATAAATTTTTTATAAGAGTCAAATACAAAAGTTTCACCAAAAATATTTTTTTTTAGAAATGGAATGTAGTTTTGATATTAAAACATTCGATATAAAAATATTTACTATTAAGTAGGTAAAACATGGTCCATGAGCCATATGTGACCCAGTACATTTGTGCATTTCACTTAGAGGTTTTGATATTGCAATTAACAACTGTAACCATCCGAATAAGCTATACGTAATTTAGAGTAATTTGGTAAACAACCTGAATTATCACAAAATTCTCTCTAAATGATATATCATAAATAATTATTATAACTTGTCTACTGTTTTAATACAATCTTTTTAATAATCAATGAATTTTACTAGCACAGTGTCAGATTGCAATTTTATTTAGAGGGTAATCATCCGTTACTAGTGTCATACTAGTAATATTAGACAGTGATGTTAAATGCAAGTAAACTCTCACCCCAGTCACAAGATAAAGACTTTGAGAAAATAAGAATGACCATCTTATTTTCAAACCTGAATCCACTTATATATTAGCACAAAGTAAATTATAATATTTTAGAAGTGTTAATCTTTAGCCAGAATCTCACGAGTTGACTCATGTACGCTTGACGTCACTCCAATTGCATTATTTCTAGTGCTAAAATGAATATTTTACGGTCATTGGAAAAGTTTTAAAAAGTTCTGTAAGATGCTGCCCTCTCTTGAATTATTTTACAAGTAAAAAATCAATAAAACTGCCAGTAAAGCTAAACAAAGAAGAAAGCTTGATGTTCATTGGCTCTTAGCCTTCAACAACTTTCTAATTGGCTGTCAAGGACAAAGAAACCACCTAATCAAAGAAAAACGCTAAGATTTTCATTTTGAAATGATAAAAAAATGTTTTAGACCATTATAAAAGTATTTTTTGACAAACAATAAATCATTTTTATAAAAAATGCTAAAAAATAAAATTATTTTAGAAAAATATTTAAGATTTTAGTAAAAATATTTAAGATTTTAGCAAAAAAATATTTACTTTTCCGTAATGTAAAACTGGAAAAAAAAAAATTTACGTCAGCAACTCTTTTTAATTCGTTACTAACTTTTGCTTTTAAATTTGCCGCTATTGAATATTTCTACAATAAATAAATAGAAATTTATTTTTGAAAAAACATTCATTCACTTTTATAACCTGACAAATTATTAATATACTTTTTACAAATGAATCTAAAGTGAATATAATATTAAAAGATTAATATATTTTGACAGTTGAGTTTGTGTCTTGGCCAATTAAAAGTTGACTTTTTTACCTCATTTGACCAATAAAGTAACAGTTTATTAAAAGGTTAATAAATTTATTAACAGAAATAAATTTAAAGTAAATAATTTATGTATTCATGCTCTCACTTCAAGACCCTTAAGCTTTGTCTATATGAGTGCATTTAGTTTTGAAAATAAGACAGTCATACATATTTTCTCATAGTCTTTATCATGTAGCTGGAGCAAGAGTATTTTTACATTTAACATTGCTGTTTAATATTATAAGTATGGTGCTAGTGAGAAGGGATGGTTATCCTAAAAATAAAATAAAATCTTTTATAAATACCATAACTTTTATTTATTTATGATATTTTGAAATGCCTGCTAAACCAAACTAATAGTGGAACTCTCCAATGATTTAATATATATACTGCATTTATTATTTTGTATATTGCCCTCAGATAAATATTTTTTTAATGCAGCCCTTCCTTAAAGTTGAATAGCCTTGCTACTAAATATTAAAAATTTAATAATAGCAAACATCCAAATTTTTCTGCACACACACAATAAATGCTTTTTAAAAAAGTAATGCATTCTATTTTTTTACTTCCAGCGCCATCTATTATAAGTTTGAAAAATTTTTGAACTCTTGAGAAGTTTTTAAATTTTAATTAGCCTGATGTTACAAAAAAAAATTAAACATGTTTTGGAATGTGTAGGTACAGATGCAGCAGTCCTTATTCAGAACATAGTATTACCATCTAGTATTTATTGATTACCCAAACTTATAATAGATAGTTCTGAGAGCATACAAAACATAGAATAAATTAGGATTGACTAAAAGCATTAAAAATTTAAAATAGTTGTATTGCACTATTATAGCAACATTACACATCTGATTTATAGCTAATTATATATTTAAAATAGGTTTACACATGTACTATCTATAATTAAAATTATATAAATTAGAATTAGATACTGTAAAAATATTTTAATATAACCCAGTGTATTTATTTTTTATGTAAAATGTAATAAATAAATACCATAAAGATGTGAATGGATTAGTTTTGCCTGGTTTTATAATTTTATCATCATATTTGCATTTATTACTGTACAAATAGAGCCACAAATTGCACTATATCTAACTACACAACTTTAATTATGTGCTATCCAAAGAAAAATGTAAGCAAATATACAAAAGTATAAATAAACAAACAAAAAATCCATTAAAACTCACAGATTTTAAAATATTTGGGAAGCCATTGTTTCTTTTTTGAGTGCTATATACAATTATGTTTAAAAAAAAAAAAACAAGTATAATTTGTAAATAAATTTTACAATATGGCAGTAGCCACTTTTCAGTCTTGGCATATCATATATGATTATATATATATTTATGGATTGAGACTTGGACACTTAATAGAAGAGTAATACAGAGATTCAGACCACTCAAAGAAGTATGGAGAGATGCATGTTGGGAGTAACAAGAAGAGATTGAAAATGTAATATATGGGTAAGACAATTAACAGGTATTATTGACCTCATTGAAAAAATTAAAAGACTGAAGTGAAGTTGGGCTGGACATATTGCTAGAAGAGATGATAATACATGGACAACTGAAATCTTAAACTGGATTCCAAGAGATAAATAAGAAAATGTGCAGGAATAATATGCAGAAGAGAAGCTAAAGATTGGAGAAGATGGACTGAACTTGGAGAGACCTTCATCCTGCAGTGGATGGATAATGGTTGATGATGATAATATATTAATAAAATTTCTTTGGTTTACTTTGAAAGCAAATAAATTCTATTCTTTCTTTATTTTTTTTTCCAAATTTGATGTGCAGTATTTCATATAATAAAATAAAAATAACGTTAAAACCTTTTCCAAAATTTTAGAACAAACTAAAAATTAACAATGATTTAAAAACATCAAAAAAATATATAGAGATCCTAATTTGTTTATATAAAAAAACACTATTATGTTTGTACAATACAAAAAAGTTAAGAGTATCACTCAGAATATATTTAATCGTGATGAAAATCAGAGATTTTGCTATTTATATTATTTTAAAAATAAAAATATAGTAATTAGTTTTTTTCTGATTCTTTTTAGTTCAGTGAAAGCATGAATAAACACACATTTATTAAAATGTATGTAAATATGTCCCTTCAATCTATTATTATTATTATTATTATTATTATTATTATTATTATTATTATTATTATTATTATTATTATTATTATTATTATTATTATTATTATTATTATTATTATTATTATTATTATTATTATTATTATTATTATTATTATTATTATTATTATTATTATTATTATTATTATTATTATTATTATTATTATTATTATTATTATTATTATTATTATTATTATTATTATTATTATTATTTAAAAGTTTATTTCTACTATAATCATGATTTTATATGCATAGGGTACTTATAAAATATATATATATATATATATGTGTGTGGGGGGGGGGAAGTGCATGTTTAAAAGTACTGGACATTCACTGCTCAATAAACAATGTGTATTCTATTCTAATCAATATTTATTAATGAAACATGATTTATTATATACTATATATGTTTTTATAGTTTGTGGCTCCAATATATTATATGTTTTGTCAAGGCTTCATTTTCATTATAAAATATTCAGCCATATTTATGTGTGAAATAAAAATCTTTTTATTGTAAATTTTTTTTGTCCAGGATTGAAAAATTAATGATAAAAACTTTTTATAATCATAAGAAGTGAATTGATGTTATATATTTAAATTGAATACTTGATTGCAATATCTAATATGTGCATTTTAATTTCAACAAACACTACCATACTCACTATTTTCATTCACAATTTTGCCTCTATACCAATATATAATGCTTTTACTTCATACATTTCAAATCATATTTTAGTGCCATTATTCAAGGATCATTTTGTTTATAGAAGTATCTGAAATTAATATATGAAATAAAAAAATAAAGATGAATGTTGTAAATATTTACTGAAATTGGTAGACTGTATGAAATTTAAAAATATGTATAACATCTGATTTTGGAAAATTTAAATATGATTTTATGGATATTTTATTACATATTATAATACATTTATGGATAAAATTAAAATTATAGATATTAATTTGCATCAATATTTTTTTCTTAATTCTTCAAAAAAATATCAATTTACAATTTAATTTTTAAAAATTTATTAATTAATAAAACTATATAAAAAGTATAAAAGTAATAGAAAAGTGATATGTTTTTAAACCTTCTATTAGGTGACAGTTTTTTATTGTTTTCACTGGCTGTAAAATTGAACATTAAATTTAAGATTATCAAAATATAAAAAAAAAGACTTTATTTGATAGGTATTTTAGTTTACAAATAAAATAAATAATCATATTTGACTTTTGAAAATATCAAAAAACAACACAGTAATCAAAACAATTTACCTCATATTATTATTGCTGGGAAGAATATTTTTAATTTGACATTTTTTTAAAAAAAATGTGAATGAATAATTATTAATATCTCATAAATAGATCAAGTAATCTTTAAAAGTATAAAAATGTTAAATATTTTTTTACAATATTGTAATATATGCACATTGATGGTCGCCATTTTTACTAATTACATGTTAGCAAATAACTTGCTAAATGCCCTCTGATTACTTGCATTGTTTGAAAATATAACATTCTATTTTTAAAAATAAAATATTTACATTTAAAGTAAATAAGTAATAATTTATATTTTTGAATTTTAATAATAATTATACAATTATTGCACAAAAACAATCATGAATTTTAATTAGATTTGAAATAAATTAAGTTTTTGTTATTCAAATTATTTTTTCTAAATAGTGTCATAAAAATTACTGATACCAAAAACTTGAAGGACCAGCTTTTATGTTGGCAAATTTTTGTTTATCCTGATATTTATAAAAAAAAAATTGGAATTAAAATTTTAGATTAAAATGTGTATGATATAAAACAATATTTTGAAAATTACATTTGTAAAAACTCTCACTAGATGGTGAATAATTTCGAACGCAAATTTGTTTGTATGAAATCTTAAAAAGATATTAAAGTTGATAAGTTGTCATATTTTTTTTTTATATTTTTTAAAAAAGTTACTACCTTTGAAATCCTATATTCTTTAAAAAAAATTAAGAAGATTATGTTAGATAAAATCGCTTTATGATTTTAGTAATATAATTAAAAATAAAAGTTTTCATAAGACAATAAAAACAGGAAAAGTATGATATTATAATAATATAAAATCTAAAAAACAAATTTATTAAAAAAGGAATATGGCTAATTTATTTCAATAAAGATACAATATTTTCTGCATTACTAGTTAAAAATTTGACACCATTATCATGTAAGTAGAAAGCAAAAGAAAGAAAAAACAAAAAAAAACAATGTTTATTAATCATACATTAAACTAATGATTATCTCTTTAATAAGTAATATTTCTGTAGTGTAATTTTCACTACACCACTTTCACACAAGATAGGGACTGATGCTGTTTCAGCACAAAACATGTATCCTTGGGAATCACACATTCTTTTCATATGTTTTTGTTCCTATCTTGATGATTATATTTTCTCACAAGATGTTAAAAGTGAATAGAAACCACCCCCTATCTTGTATGAGAATGATATAGTGAAAAATACACTATAGACACATTATTAAAACAGGCAAAACTCACTATATTATATTGCCACACACAGCAAGCTAGAGTAATCAATGGATGCCAGAAGGCTTGTGCATAAAATCTCCATCTAGTGCCTACTCATCCAAATATTCCCAGACTAGTTTCTGGCTTGTGGCCTTCATCAGTGAGGAATATGTATAGTGAGGTTTTCCTGTTTTAATAACAGTTATAAACAAGCATAAGAAACGGTGATCATGTGATGTTTGTTGGCTTAGACACATTATTCATTAAGTGGATAATCTCTAGTCTATTAATATACTTTCATTAAGTGATTTATAACAAAGTTGTGAAGGCAGTAAGTAACTGTAGTACTTGGTTATTTATATACACTGAACAATAAATAAGGATGTGTAAAAAGATTTGTGATCTTGGCCAGCTGATGAGTGCTTGTTCAGTATAAAATGTGCATATTGGAGATGATATACTCTTTTCTGTGCATACTCTTTCACATATCTTTGGCCACATGTTTATGATTATACTCTTTCACAAAGTGTTAAAAGCTGATAGAAACAGACTTGTATGAGAATGATATACAAAAAATTACACACAGAAATATTATTCATTAAAGAAAACAATCCTCTGGTAAATTAAATAAAAAAATGTGCATATTTTATAAATGTGTGTGCATTTCAAATCTATTTAATTGCATATGAGATAAATGTTTATAATTCATTTATCAAAATATTATTTCACACCATAAATTTATCTAATCATATAGTTATAAATTGTCTAATTTTAGAAAAGTTATGTTTTATTTGCCAGGTGCTCAGAATTTTATATGACAAAGTTATTAGAGATATATTAACTAATCACTGACTTAATAAAATTATAACTTTTATATGGAATATTTTAATGTATGTTTGTTTATAACAAAAAATAATAACAGTGTAAAAGTTTGAAATTGAAATGTATAGATCTTCATTTATTATAATCAACCAGTTCCAGAAAAATGGTATAACTAATGATTTCTAAATATCCATAGAAATGGTATAAATAATTAGTTGGCACTAACAACATTATAAAATTGCAGTATTTATTTTTATATAGACATATTATAAATACAAGCTGTATATATAAATGTTATGAATTGAAAATAGTAATTATTACTAAACAAAAATTAATATTTATAATTAATAAGAATGTCAATCAAATTTTTAAAACAACATAAAAAACATTTTGATATGAATTTGATGTTTCAATTCAAACGCATTTTAGAAATGGGATTTAAAAAAAAAAGACATGGATACCTATCAAAAATTTATTATTAAACATGCTTAAGTGACATTTTTTATAAGACTTCAAAACAACCACTATTAAATATTTGTCAATTGCTTTCAATGCACAATAATTTCCATTTTTCTAAGATAATGGCTTTGATTGTTTTAATGCCAGATATTGCCAAGCAAAGTTATGTTGTGTGTTTTTTTTTAAGTGTCATAGCATCGGCCGGGACGCGAACCCGCAACCCGGGCAGCTGCCTGCAAGTGCAAGGTAGTCGCGCTGACCTCTCGACCACCAATGCAAGACAGTTATGTTGTGTTTTGGTGCTTTTTTTAAAACAAATTTGGAAGCTTTTTTTTTACTAAAAGAAAAGAATTTACCAAAGTTTAAATGTTTTCTGAGATTACAATTGAATTAAGCAATGAGAAGTTTATTTTATTAAAACACCAAATGATCGTAGCTTACGCATATTGTTATTTATTAGGTAACATTTTTATTCTCCATACTCTTATGCCATCTAGTGTATGCTTTAGTAATCAATAGATGCTAGATGCATTAACAACTACTATCTATTGATTATTAAAGCTTACACAAAATGACAAAATAGAAAATAGAAGTTTTTTTTATCTGCATAATTTTTTATTAAATTAATAAATGTATAATGATAAATATTACATGTTTATTATTTTTTTAATATGTAAAACTTTAATTTCCACTTTTTATTAATTATCAAACTGGGAACAGACGCATTGCTCTGTGTTTTCAAATGGCAGATGACATCCATGTTTTGTTTACCTGTGATAATTTTTTGTTTAAACTAAATGTATGGTATTTTAAGTTTAAGATATGGACAACATATGAATGCTAATACTTGTATATTATAAAAATATTATATTTGATCACAATTTGTAAATAGAATTTATCATTGTCATATATTAACAAGTTAGTTATGTTATTCATAAAATTATTCATACTTTTTATGAGTTTGAACCATAAATGAATCATAATGAAAACTCTCAGTAAAAAAGTAATCAAATAATTTAATTTTTTGTAAATTCACGATAGAGGTGGAGTTGCGATCCAAAGAATTTGAATTCCAGAATCCATCATTCTATCAGTATTAAACCAAACTGGGCATAATATTATAAGAATCTTGTAGGAACAATTAATTTTGTTATTTCTCTACTATGTGTTAATTATTAATATATTTGTGTCAATCTCAATAGATTCTTTATTATATGACTCCATGCTGTTCATAAGCTAGAAACTAGTCTGAAGTTATTGGATAGGGCAACTATGGATAGGGATTTATTAAGCACTACCATCTGGCATCTATTGATTATTAAAACTTTCACTAGGTGGCATAATAGTGGGAAGAAAAATAATTTGTTGCTGAATATATTTCTTGTATTACAGAATATCTAATGAAATTCTTTAACATTTTGAAATATCAACAGCTCTTCAGTGTAATTCAATAAATTAATAAAAAAAAATCAATATAATCTAAATTAAACCATGAAATTAAAAGATTATAAAAAAGTCAAAAAGTGGATTTAATTTTTTGCTACCATTATTTTAGTAACCATAATTCATATAGTCAAAAATCTAAAATTGGTTAAACAAGAAAAATGTGTCACTTGTGGTTGCTGATGATAAACTATTCTCAAAAAGTATGTATAAAATGGGGGGGGGGGCAGGGATAATAGGAACAATTAAAAAAAGTTAATGTATGATTTGGTTTGTACATAAACATTGAAAAGACAAAAACTATAGATATTTTAACCCTACTCTAGAGAAGTATATTGCAAATTAGAATAATCTATAAACATCAGATAATGTGGTGCTGTATAAATCCCAGTCTTAGACTGGCTTCTGGATTTTGGCTTCATCAATGAGGAATAATGGAGGTAAAAATCAAAAACTAGCCTGAAAATGAGGATATCATAGCACCATACCAGGAAGGGCCAAATTGCAGCTTATGAAACTTTTGAAATAAAATCATGATATAATATATATTAGTATGATGTATTTATATTTTATTTTAAAACCAAACATGCTTTATTCTTTTATGGTAGCAATTGTATAATTATTGTTTATGCCTTTATATTATCAACATTGATGATTTATTGTTATGTTTCCTAAAAATGTAATGCATTGTTCAAACCTATTGGTTCAGTTTTTATGTGGACTTCTGCCATCAAAGGTTTCTTTCACTTTGATTTTTGAACATCAACTTCCAGTACTTTTATCAAGCAGTACAGATAATCAACTTTAAGTTATATTCAGAAAAATAAAGAATTATTGCAATTGAACTCTTATACAAATAATAAACGTAATATACTTTATTTGATTTTACATTTAAAAATTTGAAAAAATTATTTAAATTCTTGATCAACATAGCTTCAACAAGCAACAAATGAAGATAAGAGCAGGAAACTCATGCCAAAATCTAAATATCACCATTTAAAAGAAACTGCTTATAAATTAATTTCAATTTTTGGGACAATGTATTCTTGTAAATCATTATACACAACAATGAAATTCGTAAGCAACTGACGAATGTTTTACAGAATTATTGCCTGCTACATTAATAAATTATATGTCAAATTTTAATGCTTTTGCTAATCAGATACTATCACATGTGAATAATAAAAAAATTTTTTATTGATTTTATTCTCACATTAATTTTCTCTTGATATTTTGTACAATTAATATATCATAATAATAAAATAATTGTAAAGGCAAAAGGTTGAAAACTTCAAAAATGTAATTGTGGCTCTTGAATATATTTCAGTTTTAACATACAGCTCTTACAGCGATGAAGTTTGGCCATCACTGCACTAAACCATTAAATGCCCATTGGTTAGTCAAGCTCATAGTAGGTGGCGCTAGAGTAGAGTGAATTAGCAAGCATATAGTAGTCATGTGATACTGTTGAAGATAAATAATTCTAATAAAGCTGATTGATATATCAATTTGAATAGGTATACAAGTTTACAGAGAAAATTTTGTCAGTCACTAAGTGACAAAATAGAAAAGTGAAGACAGAGTGTAAAAAAAAAGTACAGTCAATAAAATTATTTAAAAAGAATTTGCTTAAGTGTTTGAAAAAAAAAAATCTATTCAAGTATATGCACCAATTTAAAACTCCTAATGCAGTCATATAGGTACAGGTGCAAAATTAAAAATGAAGAGCAGTATAAATAAATAAAAAAAGTATTTTGAACATAAAGTAAAACTAGTCATAAATATGAATTTCATGAAAGAACAAAAATAAATAATTCCTTGAAAAAAGCTAAAGATTTTATAATATATGAACTAGTTATTGAATGAATAGACTAAAAAAGAAGAAGAAAGCAGATTTGACATTATAAATAAGGTAAAACATAACACATAGAACTGGCCAACAACAACATAAAATAAGTATAATAAAAACATTTAGGACTAGTTTTTAGCAATAGGACTTTTAAGCTATCAATAGAAACATAGATCAACTTTCATTATAAGCTATGATTTTTGGAGCATAGGACCACAATGACTTACTGATAAATATTTAAACAATTTTATTTTTTTGCTCCTAAATAATTTAAATGAAAAAAAATACCATAGCACTGTAATTAATTTCAAAGTCAGTTTTAATAACACTGATTTTGAATCGAACAATTATAAAAATTTCAATATCAGTGACATAAAAAGACAACAACAAAACAAGCACAATCATAAACATTATACCTGCAATAAATTGCTTTCATGAAGCCACAAAAAAAGTTTTTTAAAAAAATGAAAGGAAATTTAACCTAAAACACTAGATTTGGTAGAATAAAGAATTATATGCAGTATATATGTAAAGAGAGAGAGGAAGAGAGAGAGAGAGGAGAGAGAGAAGAGAGCGAGGGTGAGAGGGACAGAGTGAGAGAGAGGGAGGGAGAGAAGGAAGGAAAGAGAGAGGGAAGGAGCGAGGGGGGAGGGAGAGAGACCAAAAAACTTTTAATATAAGCAAAAGTTTCATTAACAAACATCTTAATTTTTTCTAAAATTATCTAATTTCTTATTATCTTTAAATTCACTTCTTCATTTAAAAAAGATATAATCCATCATTACCAAAATAATCATGAATACGCATCAGAAAATGAAAACAAAACAATGAGAACTTGTCAAGCGTTGTTAGCCGAGAGGTCATCGCAGCTGCCTTGGAAGCAAGTAGTTGGTTGCAGACGGTTGTGGGTTCGCGTCCCGGCCGATGCTATGGCATATGAGGTAAAAAAAACAATGAGAACTTATTACATAGCATTTTTACATTTTATATCCAGAGTCATTAATAAAATAATTAAACTAATTAGCAACTTCCCAAATATAGGTGACCTTACTCCGGATAATTCCACCAACATTAACAATAATTTTATGAAAACATTAATTAATCTCATGAACAACCACACAGCTTCCCCTCCTCTTCTCCACAAACTTTTCTCTAACAAAATTAGATTTTGAAAATTACATGGCATAAAAAAAAAATATCAAATAACATCCAATCCTTTTTGTTGGCTAACAACACAAACATCATAACGAGCTTTAGATACTGATATCTGGAACTTAAATACTTAGACTTCTTAATTAAAATCAATATCTTAAAGCTCTTCCAGCACATCATGTCCTCTAAGTCACACACACACACACACACAAACATGAAGTACTTCCTACTGGAAAGCTCAATCCTTATTGAACTGCACTCTTTTCAATGACATTACTCACTCATACCCAAACAATTACCAGCCTCACTGATAGCATATACAGAAGTTTTTTCTTTAAAATATAAGAATCACTTTCTTCATTCTTTTCACACTCTGATTCATAAAATTCTACCCCATTCCTTAATCCCACATCTCACAATTATAAGCCAGTTTTTTTTAAAAAAAAGAAAAAAAAGAAAAAGTAATATTAAAGTGAGGCCAAACACATGCAGCAGAAAATATTTTTAGACCCTACCTGGAGTCTGGTCTCACTATACGACAGAGAACTCATTTTTTAAATTTCTTTGCTCTTTAATGTGTACTATAAATATTGATTATTTTTAAAAAACAATCAATGTTTGATGTATCATCTCACTTATATTACAATATTTAATTTTTTTTTTTTACAACACATACAAACATTTTGTAGATTCATTTTTATTATTATAATAAACATTATACAAAATATAAATGTGTCAATAGTTTTATCAAATAAAATTATTTAAAACAAACAAACAAAAAATGATCACTTCGTTACTGTTAAATGAATTTACAGTTCAAACACAATAAGGATGCTAATTATATTAACAGGGAGGGGAATGTGTATTTGATTTTTTTTCTCCATTGGTTCCGTTCTTTTGTGATCATATTATTAGCTTAATCTGATTTTCTTCATTTTGTCAGAAATAAATACGTTTTTTGCTGAAATATTAACTATATGGAATAAAAATATAGTACGTTATGAAGGATGTAACCAATATTATGAAATGTATATATAAATATTACAAAGTCCGGTTAGTGAACTAAAAAATTTTTGGAACTAATTCTACCCAACTGGTTTGAATTGGCTGAGTCACACTCCTGTTTTTATAGGCTTAAATAGCCATTTATGTTGAGATTTGACCAAATTATAAACTTTAGTAGTTATCTACTATCAACTAGAACTATTCATATAATAATTATAAAAACAGGAATTATTTTTCTAAAGTATCTAGATTTTTATTGCTATTCTAGAAACTGATTTATAAACTTTTATTGGCTACAAATCTTCTCTAAACATTGCAAAAATGTTTCACTAGCAAATTACTTTATTATAAAACTATCAAAGCATCACATGGTCACCATTTCATATGCTTACACATGTTGTTTATAAGATTACCAAACTCCATATATGGTAGTACTATCAAGTGCAAGGCTTAGTAATCAATGGATCTAGGAAGGTTTGTGTATAAAATCTCTATCTAGTACCTACTCATCCAACATTCTAGACTAGTTTCTAGCTTGTGGCTTTCATCAATAAGGTACAGTGCTGCCAAATCTAAAGCTCCTCATTGATGAAAGCCACAAGTTAGAAACTAATCTGGAGATGTTGGGTGAGTAGGCACTAGATAGGAATTTTATGCACAAACCTTCCTGCATCCATTGATTATGAAGGCTTGCACTTGGTGACACTACTGTGTGGAATTTGGTAATCTTATTGAATTACTTTATTACTCAGATATTTGTTTCACCTGTGAACTAATTTACTTCGTGGTAATCACTCACCAACAAAACATTTCTATGACTGACCCAACTGTTCAACAGCAATCAGATTTACTGAAGTAGTAAAAAGTTACAATAAAATAACAATCTATTTTTATTTTAAGTATAACTCAAAGATAATGTGTTCAGTCAATTTAAATATAACATATTTAATCAATATATAATTATTGTGCCAGTAGTCAGTTTCACCAAAATGAATCAAAAAGCCATCATAAATTATATATATATATATAAATCAAATAGTCTAATTTTTATGAGATAATCACATGCTTCTTGTACTTTGGATTAAAAATAGGTTTATGATATAAAGTGAGAGATTAATAAATATTTAAACTTAATTAAAGTAATTCATTGATTACTATATTAGTTGTTTATCTTTTCATTTTTATATTTACGTTTGTAAGAATTGTTTTACGTGTTTGGCCTAACATTCGTTTAGAAATAATAAAATTGACTTACAAAATATTAAAACCATTGCTTCATAAAGAATCTTAAATATAATCTACGCGATAATAATTTTTATTAAAATGCGAACTGAATGTACCATTTTATTAAATAGTTTCTCATATTACAAAGTTGAGATTCTCACTGATTATGTGGGTGACATATATTAACCACCATATAATAAACATAAACCTTCTACTTAAACAAAGAAACTATATAATGCTTCTATATTTTAGCATGCACTATATAAATTAATTTATTTTTTTTTTCCTTATTTTTATTTTTTTTTTTTTTTTTTTTTTTAAAAATTAAAAAAAACTCACAAGAATTTTTAAGTTAATGAAAGGAATGGAATTAGTTCAAGGATCTTGAGCTCAGGATATGCCACTTATCCAATGCACTACCCCACACAGGGTAGTAAAAGTAATTCTTAATCTTTTGTTATAAATAAATTAATTCATGTGCATATTTACATACAAATACAAATAAATTTATGAACTCAATTTTGATTTCTAGTGGGTGATGTTTATTGGCTTGGTACAACTGACAAAGAGAATTCCCTTGAAATAGATTTTGTAAGTCTTATATTGTCATAGATTGTAATCTAATAGTTGACTGTTATATCACATCTAATTTGTCATTTCACCATGATGTTTCTGGAAAGTATTTTGTATAATGTTTTTTTAACTCTGAAATAACAACTCTATCACATAACAGCTTCAACAATTGTATACTTTTTTTTTAATAATTAACTTTTTATAAACGTAGGCAATCAGAATAATTGGAAAACAATCTTTTGCAAAAGTAATCTAAAAATATTTGTTCTTTAAAAAAAATAAGTTGCTTTGCTTACAACATAAGCTATACTAATATATTAGCTTTTATTTTTTATTTTTATCTCTCTTCAAGTATTGTAATTGTGATAAAGAAATTTTTATCATATACAAAAATATTTACTTATAGGGGATTTGAACCCAGAGTTTTAAGCTCCTTTAAGCCAGCTATCCAATCTATCTCATACAACTAATACACATGACCACACATATGAAAAAGATAAATGATCTCCAATATATATATATATTTCATGCTGAATCAGCACTCATCAATTGGTCCAGATCATCATCTCCCATATATTTATAATCAGTGCTGTTTCACATGCATGTGGTCATGCATATTGGTTATATGAGATAGATTGAATAGCTGAATGAAGTTTGAAAGTCTGGGTTCAAATCCCCTATAATTACATTTAAACTTCAGGAATATAAAGTATATTTGTATTTAAATATTAGTCTGAGTTCGAATCTCACATATATTACATAAATAAATGCAGGTGTAAGCCTGTACAATGTATTAAAAATATTTATATAAATCCAAGAAATTTAAACTTTTCTCAAAAAAATGTAATTCACTATATATGTACAACACATATACTAAGAAATGTTGGTTTAATACCGTAAAGTATGTTGAGCATGCAGTTGAAAGCATGCTCTGCATACTATTTTTAATGTAACTAGCATAGTTATTTTAAATTATTAAACAAGCTTTTCTTTGTATACATGTTGTATGTATCATTTATATTGAAAAATATTTATTGAATATTCTGTTTATAATTATTGTTTACTTTATATTAGATGCAATTAGTAAAATTATTATAAAAACTAAAATATAAACTATTTAAACATCACATGACCACTATTTGCACAAGCAACTAAGATAGTAGAAAGTCTCTCCATACAGTAGCGCCATCTAGTGCAAGCTAGTGATCAATAGTTTGGGCTAATTACTTTATGTGACTAAATGAGTAAAAGGTAGATGCTGGAGGGATGTATTGGATGTAGGTGTATTGCTCTTAGATACAAAGCTCCTCACACGATAACAATCATGAGCTAAAAACTAGTCTGGGAATATTTGATGAATGAGCACTATTGATTACTATAGCTTACACTAGGTGGCACTATTATATAGAGAGAATTTCTAATATTTTAAACAGAAATCTGTCAGAAACACGTTGATTAACACTACCTATATGCTAATATACATGCTGTTATTCTGAAAAACTAATAACATTTTATTGAGAATGAGTTTTACTTTGATAAATTAAACAGTATGTTTTAGAATGAGTTTTACTTCCTACTATAAAATTTGTTTGTTTGAATAAATTTTGAAACCTAGATTTGAATTTCAAATGATATAATATATAATAATTATAATTCAGATTATATATTGCTTATTAATAAATAATAGTTCAGATATTTTATTTATTTAGGCAATAAATAATTTTTCAGCATTTTTGATGATGAATAACAAAAATTTACAAGAATAGGAAGTGAAAAATTGTGTCACCAATAGTTCTAAATAGTTTCTTACTGCTTGATTGTAGTTCTTTCCCCCCAAAATCATTGTCATCAACAAATATGATTTCGAGTAAATCATTTTACTTGCAATTCATTAAAAATAAATTAGCCAAAATAGTAAGAATTATCATTAGTGGACTATTATTATTTTCCTAGACTATAACTATATTTTTAGGATAGATACAATGTAAAAGTAAATTCATTAGTCAATTATTTATTTAGAATATGGGTTTTTTTTTTCTTCACAAGTCATCTTTTTATCACATATAGAAAACATTCAAATATTCTAATATAGTGCTAAATTTATTTATTCCTCCAGATATCATAATACACACAGAAATTGGAAAGATATTAATTATGTGGTCCATTGTTTGTGTTTAACCATAATACCATAAGTAGAAGGTCATTAAAAGTATTTTTGAAGCAGATAAGAACTGTAATTGTAAAATTTTAATAAAGTTGAAAAACTTAAAGTTAGCTACATTTATTGTTAAGTCAAAAAAAACAATAAATATTTTTTTGTTCTTTTCATATATATATATTATTTGTCCCCCAACTATTTTATTGTTTGAAGAATGTACTAATCAATCGTCTACATAAAAGCTCTTGGCATATGGTTTATAGTAAATCAATATTTTAAGTTAGTAGGAATTAATAGCATTTTTACGGATTATTGGTATTTGTATATTTTCTGTAAAATAGTTCATTGTGAAATAACACAATAGGATGGGTTAGCGTTTTTAAGAAGTGGACTTCACCTATATCTGTAATGTTTTGATAATAATATTAAAGTGTGTATCTAGAAGTTGATATATGCTTTTTTTCTCTCAAATTAGCAGTGTAATAGCAGAATAGATGTGTTAAGGAAGCTGTTTTTAAAGGTCTTTATATCCCTCTCTACAATGAATCATAGTCAGTTTTTCAAGCTAGTTAGTAATTCCTAAAGTAATTTTAGTTCGAATCTTTTTACATTTGAGTTTTAAGATCATTTCTAAGTTGCATAAAGATATATTGCGTTCAGTCTTTTATGTAGATTTTTATTCAGTTAATGAGGTTACAATTACCATTAACATAAAGGCGAATTTATTGTTTTTATAGAATCAAGGTTAACATTTAAGTACCTCAAAATATTGATTTTTTTTTTGTTTTGTGTGCGTGCGTGTGACTTAGCTTAAGCCAATTTAATCAAAGTCTACTTTCTATTTAAAAAAATATTGTATACGACTATTTTGTAAAGTTTTATCTAAGGATATTTACAATCATTTAAAGTTTTTTATGATTCCAAATCTAAAGAAGAGCTTAGAAAAAAAGGAAGAATATGTAATACTCGTATATTCTATTCAATTGTTATTTTTTGTTTTATGTTCTTTAATAAATTATTAAATGGTTAGATGCTCGCCACGTCATGCGACATTTTAGCAATGGAAGTGTCGTATTGGTTTTTGATCCAGAAACTTTTAGTTGGCAAGCCGTCACACTACTGCGCTAAAAACAATATTTTTTAATTATTAATAATTAGTTATCCATTTACTGGCCACCAATTTTACTACTTTTATATTTTTTTTATTTTACCATAAGTTGGTAATTATGATTTAAATCCTTTCAGGATATTCCATATTGGATACTTCTCAGGACCAACAGAAGAACTTGTTAGAATAATATCATTATTATAGGTAGGAATTTTTTTTTGTTTTTTTTGAAAAAATATATAAGAAGAAAAATCTTTCTTTTTTTCAAAATCCTCAACCAAAAAAAAAATTTTTTAATTTTTTTTAGAAAAAAAAAATTTCTTTAAAAAAAAGTTGTTAGGAATGGGTAACAACTACATCAATGACTTCGTTATTTAATCAAAAAAGTGTCAAAAATCAAACAGTCAATAAATATAATTTTATTACTATCATTAATCGATTCTTGTTTTGTAATATCAGAATAACGTTCTGCCCAAGTATGATGCAAAGTTAAATGATTGTAACCAAAAAGCGAACTTTTCTTATGCTTAGTTTCTCTTAAAAATAATTAACGATAAAATATTATTATATCGCAAAATACACACTCAGTTAAATAATAATTCTAAAGAGTTTGATATTTTACTATTACCATATATTATACGCGTAGAGTTTTAAAATTCTTCGGCTTTTCCTAAAACTTGGATTACGGAGAGAAAAAAATCAATAGTTATTTCCATCCTTAAAAGTCTTACATTACTATTTGTATATAAATAAATATATTTAAAAAAATTGTATATATCGGCAAGTATACGTATATTTAAATATATATAAAAAATATTAATTGAAGATCAGTTGAAAAATTAGAAAAAAATAATTGTAATTAAAATGTGTCATTTATCTTATAAACTAATTACGCAAAACTAATTATTTTTCTTTTTTCCTCTTTTTATTAGCTCCGAGAGAAATTCCACTACAATCTGAATAGAAACCTTTTCACTAATGAGAGTCGATAAAAGTTAGAAAACATTTATTTACCCGTGAATACTCGTGAGTATTCGGAAACTTCCTTCTAGTTGACGCTTGTATCCATAACTTAGAAACATCATTTCCAAATAAACGTAACAAATTCTTGAATTTCCATATACTGCACAGTACCTGAATTATTGATTAAAAAACAAAACAAATCCAATGCGGTTTCACTCACTTCAGATTTCAAAAGTGAGGATATGCTTGAAAGCTTTCCGTTAAAATGAGAAAAACGTGGTTAGATTGGGGCGTTGAGCTTCGCTGCTGATTACATCACTAACTCCCATTAGTCAAGCGGAGCGAGTGCTTTACTGACAGTTACAAACTGGTTACCGTTCTCATTAAAAACAATGTACAAATCAGGTATTAAAAAATTTTATTATTATTATTTTTTTATTTTACAGAATAAATTTAGAACAATTTTAAAACTATTAAATATTTTTGACTTCCTGAATGACATTAAAATATTTTAAATCAAATATCTTCCATACACACACGCGTATAAGATATGTTTAGGTGGTTCCATTCGATCGTCAGATTGTTTTACATATATGTCGTTAAATTTTTTTTTGTTTGGTTAATGAATGGCGCAGATTTAAACTATGCAAAGTAAAAAATAAAAGCGTTGTTAGCCGAGAGGTCATCGCAGCAGCCTTGCAAGCAAGTGGTTGGTTGCAGACGGTTGTGGGTTCGCGTCCCGACCGATGCTATGACATATGAAAAAAAAAATAATTGAATGGTTTATTGTTCAGAAATTGTAACCAGAAGTAACAGAACCGAATCGCGACCTTTTGATCTTGAACTCTAGAATCTGTCATTTTGTACGATTGCACTCCCCCCCCCCCCCATAGATAATTAAAAAGATAACCTGGTTTTAAAAAAATCAGTCCGTAAAAAAATGCCCTCTCATTAAAAGTCAGGAGAGTAAACTATATGTAAAACTTGTTACTCACAATTGATCAGAATAAAGTTTTAGTTGCATGATGAAAGCTTTCAACAAAAGTGATTGATGAAATATCATATATTAATAGATTACATGCGTATATTGGTGATTATTTATCTTCATTGCATGTCTTTGGTCATGGGTATCAGTAGTATGAGATAGATAAAACTCACTATACGTATTGCCACACACAGCAAGCTAGAGTAATTAATGGATGCCAGAAGGCTTGTGCATAAAATCCCCATCTAGTGCTACTCATCCAACATTCCCAGACTAGTTTCTGGCTTGTGACCTTCGTCAGTGAGAAGCCTTGGATCTGAGAGCACTGTACCTAGATCTTAGCATCTAATGCAACACTCCAGCAGCCACCTTAGTCTTAAACTGAAAATACCTTAATGTTTTCAATCCAAGCCCATTAGCTTATATAGTCATAATGGGCCTGAACCCAGTTCAGTACCCATACATTTTGGTGTCTTTGGTTCTTCAATAACAAGCTTTCTGGCATCCATTGATTACTCTAGCTTACTGTGTGTGGCAATACGTATAGTGAGTTTTGCCTGTTTTAAAACAGTTATATACAAGCATAAGAAGTGGTGGTCATGTGATGTTTATTAGTATGAGATAGTGTGGATAGTGGAGTAGCTTGAAAAATCTGAGCTCAAATCCCCTATATTTAAGCCATGTAAGACCAAAACAATCAATTGACTTTATTGCTTAGGGGTTCAGGTGAAGTTCAAGTGTTAGAAATAGTAAAACTGGGATTGAACTGAAGACCATATGTTTTAGAATGTGGCACTCTCCTACTGTTCCAATCACAAAGGGTTCAAAATTTATTAATAAATAGCTTTATAGCTTTAAAATTCATAGGAAGTTTGAGTTCTGGAAGTACTAGAACTGATTTGAGAATCTTATACTCCAAAGGCTGATACTCTGACAATGTACTAAATCATGCAGGATTGAATCACATTACTACTCAAGAGTTGGCAAAAATATCATAGCCTTACACTTCAGAGTCTAATATTCTACTGCAGCATTAAATTAGAGAAGGCTAAGGATACCTTCTATCTTGGCAATAACACTAGATACCACCCATCCAACTTTGTGAACAAACTATAACAATTGAGAGCATGGAATGCCACAATTACTCACCCAGACCATTTTTTGCTGCCATTTGGTCATTGCTTCAGCAACACACCAACCTCTAACAAATACAAAGTACCCTAACAGCAAATAGAAAAATCTGCAGGTTTAAAGAACATCACAAGATCACCTCACCAATTGATCTCAAAAAAACTTTAAATTTGCAAGAAATGGACAGTAAGTTATTGTTGTAATATCCAGACCTTATAAGTTGGGTAACCTTTTTGAGTCTTGAACAAAAATGATATTTTTGAAACCTAAATTACACAGAATAATAAATAATCCAGTAATTTAAATAGACAATAAGATTTTGAAGAGCCAGAACAAACAAACATGGAAAATATCTAATATGAAGAAAGTTATTATAAATAAAAAAAAAAGAATGTCACTAACATAGTAACAATACAGTAAGCATAAATATGGATGTGAATATTCCTATAAGTTCAGAAATCAAAGTTGATATTTTTGGTTAAATTTTTACAAAAATTCTGAAGTAAATCAGCGGGAAAAATAATGGTCTCTATAAGATTTGGTAAAAATAAATTCTATGTTACTAAAAATAATGCAGGGGTGATTCAAAAATTTATATGCAGGTCAGGGGTTATGGTTGAAACATTATCAAGAAAAGAGATCAACAATGAATAGTCACCATAACTGTGAGATACTGACTGAAAATTTGGAGCCTAAAATTTGGACAAAACATAAATAGCTTCCATCCAAGGTCTTTGTGTTGTTGTGGTAAGACAAAAATTATTGCACTCCAGGAGCCAATATTGGAACATTATTAGGAAGGTTTTGATCATCAACAGAGTTCATTAGAGTGAGATGATCACTGGAAAACTGAAGCCTGAAATTTGGGAAAAATGCTGAGAACTGCTATTCAAGAAAAGCATTGAGTTGTGCCAGTGCATGAGTGCATACCACTGACTGTTCCCCATTCCCCAAAACTTTGCTTTAATGTGTTGGAGCATTGTCTTTATATCTCTGAACTTGCCCCATCTGACTTTCACCTATTTGATTCACTAAAATGAGTCATATGAGAATAAAAATTTACATCTCACAAACAGGTGAAAAAAATGGTTCACCCATGGCTTAGAGTGCAGCCTAAATCATTTTTTAATTAAAAAATATAAATGCTTGCTGACAAATGAGCTAATTGTATTGAAAAGCAGAGTCATTATATCAAAAATGATGTATTTAACTTTTCTGAAAGTTGAGTAAAATAAATTATACGACCAGAATGCAGATTATTTTTGAATCACCCTCATATTAGAAATAAATATTGGTATCGATTAATACTAACATTGAAAACTAAGTAAATGAAATAATATATTATTGTTTGCAAAAATGACAGTTTAATTAAGGATAAATTATAATATTTATAATATGTCTGTAAGTGAACAAAGTTCATCAAATCAGTATTAAATGTAAAATGAAACATTGTACAACACAAAACATTCAACTCCTACTTGCAAGCAGCTGTAACAGATTTGGAAATGACTGATGAAATATTATAAATCATCTGATGAATTTTCAGGGAAACATCTTTCAAGATTGTTTCGAATTGAATAGATTTTGTCAAAGACTTTTTTAAATTTTAACAAGCTCATGTACAACAATAATTAGTCTAGTTAAAGATATTAATAAAATTAGCAATTCATACCCTTTTGTATGCACTGGGCAACAGTCTTCATAAGACAAAATGAAATATACTTATACTACATCACTTAACATAAAGAAAACTGTTGTAACTACAAAATTCTATTTGAAACAACATGACCCATGCTTTAGCACAAACTTATATTAAAGTAAATAAGTTTATTATATTTCAGAAATATAAACATTTTGTATCATAATTTATAGATTGAGTTCAAATATTTTTGAATTTTAAAACATTAGCTTAATAGTAATTACTGCATGACTGCATTGGTTTTGAACTTTATATCCCAGGTCTTTATTGATAAAAGCAAAAATCAGAAATGGGTCTAAAGATAGAGAAAAAATTGCACTATCATATGGTAAACAGCTGATTAGTCAAGCTTGCAATAGATGGCACTAGGGTAGAAGAAAAAAGAAATAAATTTTGTTTGTATTGTGGTAATCTGAAACAATTATGTGAGGGATAAATCTCATGAGCTAATAACTAGGTCATTTCAAGTTATTGACTAACAAATGTAAAATGATTTATGCAGAGGCAAAACTCTCCCTACAGTAGCACCACTCAGAGAAAGCCAGAGTAATCAATGGATGTAGGAAGGTTTGTGCATAAAATCTCTATCTAGAGCCTACTCATCCATTATCCTCAGACTAGTTTCTAGCAAAGCCACAAGCTAGAAACTAATCTGGGGATATTGGATAAGTAGGCACTAGATAAGAATTTTATGCACAAGCTTTTTCTGCTTCCATTGATTACTCTGGGTTGCACTAAGTGGAACTACTCAAATAATTTTGCCTCCATATAAACACCTTGTGTAAGCATAAAGTATGGTGATCATGTGATGTTTAGTGGTTTAAATGAAAAATAACTTATAGTGTAACCAAATACAACCCTATTTAATGTACGGAGAAATAGCAATAAAAAATGAAGCAAATTATGTCAGTTATCATACAGAGTAATAATTGATTATTTCTGCTTACCAATAACAAGATAAGTTGCTATCTAGATTTACAAAAGATTCTCACTTAAAAAAGAACAGTCTGCATATATATTTATACAGTAATTGCTAATATTTTTTAATAAATAGTATATTTGTTTTGTGTAAAAAATAAAATCTTTTTGCAACAAAGAATGTTAATGTGTGTTCAGTGATAATGATGGAATATAATTTATCTAAACTTCATTAAAAATGTTGCTATGGCTTTATAAAAAAGCAATCGTATTAACACCAGCAGTTTGATCAATTACTAATATTACTGGATTTCTTTTTACTATTAAATAAAGGAGCCAATATATTTCAGTTGTGATCAATCACATAGACTTTAAATGTTCTACATAGCAATGTAGAATTGTTTTCATTCTCAAAATATTATTTTGTCGGCCAAAGAGAGCCTGTAACCTTACCCACAGATAACTATTCAACACAGTCAGGAATAAAATAAACTGAGATAGCAATGATGATAATAATAGAGCAATATCTTGACCATGGGCCAAAATTCATGTAAGCTGTCAAATTTTTCAAAAATTTGCAAGTCTGCATTAAATAAGCAGTCAAAGTTACAGCTACAAAATTTTGATTCACTAAAGGAGATAACCACCCCACCCCATAATTTTGTAATAAAAAGTTGTGAAATTATTTTTAGATGTTAAGCAAACTGAATCTCCTTCAAAGTACTATCCGTTTGATGCAATGCTCCAGTCAAAATATGGTTTGTTTGTTTTTTACTTTTCAAAGTAGTACTAAAACTCTTGCAAGATCATGCCTTTTAATGTCTCCTATTTATTTATTTTTTACCCAAGTGTGCAATTTTTTTTCTTTTGAGGCATTTTTTTTTCATTTGGGAGAATGAAAAAAAAATATCACAAGTAAGATCAGATAAAAATGGTTGATGGTTTTGGTTAAAAATTGTTTTATACTAAAGGTTTGGTATGTTGGTGCATTGTCATAGTGAAATCACCACTCTCCATTTTCCACAAATGCATCACACAAACATTTCAGAACATATAGGTAAAATGCCTGACTATTATGGCCATTTACATAAAAAAATTCAGCATAACCTTGACATTGGACTTCATTTGCTATCCTTTTTGGGGACATGGTGAATTTGAAAAATTCAGCATCACCTTGACATTGGACTTTGTTTAATATCCTTTTGGGGAGACATGGTGAATTTGAATAAACCACTCATAAGATTGAGTTTTTCCAGAGAAGCTTGGTTTTAAGCTATTTAAGTATTATAACTATTTCCTTTGCCATTTTTGTAATAGAATACAGAATTTCACATTTTCCGACCTTTTAGCCATCGCAAAAATTGACAAGAAAGCCAAACTCACTTAATCTATATGGAACCACAAGTTTACTCAACTATGCCAGTTAAAATACTAATGCAGAAGAATTCCTATAAGTGGCATCTAATAGTGGAAGTATGTACTATAAAAAGCTCACCCATTGAAAACATTTCCAATTGTCTATGTATCCTCTCATATGTTCACAGATTTTATTTTTAGATGCTGATCTTTCCATTTCATGAGGAGCAAATTTAGTTTAAAAACTTTATCCAGCTAGTGATATGACTTATTCAGGGTACAATTAATTTTATCATTAAATAGAATTTTTAAGTATTTTTATGAATAAAATTATTTTTGAAACTAAAAAATAATAGGATAATGGTTAATCTAAAATAAAAAAAATTCCAACATATTGCATAAGTTTTAAAAAAATCAATATTAAACAAAGAGTTCTATCCTTATAATTGAAACACTCAATGTAAGGAATGTTATCACAAAAATTAGTTTTTTTATTATTAAAGTATTAAACATTTTTATTTTTATCTTCTGGTAAATTTTAGTTACAATACTCTGCACCATTATCATGATAGTTACGAAGATGTCAGAAGATCATGTCTTACGTCTATATCAAAACTAACCACCAAACAGATCTTTATTTTTTTGTAAACTCAATGACACTTCTTTTTTCAAATCTTATCTATTGTTCTAGATAATATCAGTATATGATTTACTATGCCAAAATACACACATATAACCAGAGCTACAGTGATAAATTAAAGAAAAAATAAGGATGCTAATTGACTAAAAGAGGGGAGGGTGCAATACTATTGCTCTATATTGATTCAAATTTATTTTAATTTTTCGATATACATTTTATTACTGGGCTATCATGTGTGTTTAAGAACCAATCATCTACTGCCTACTTTATATTGAGAAAATCAGATACCAATGTTTTGCTTGATTAGGATATCAAGAAAGCTCTCTATAGCTCTGCATATTGTCTATAATATATATTTTTTAAGCAGTTCAAGGCGATTGCTATAGTATAGTGCATCATCAAACCTTATCAGTAAATATGAATGGGTGTTGCAGCAGTAAAGAAGAGCAGCAAACTTAAAAATAAAAATCTATAGATCGATCATTTATGGAAAAACATTGATTTGATCAAAAAATACAATTATTGTTCTCATCATACAATGTTTGATTGACATATGATCTTCTAAAAAACTAATCATATTATTATTTTCAAAAGGCTTTACCATCTCTATAGTTTAAAATGACAAAGTTTTTCTATTTAACCTTTGTTAGAGATATAGTCTCCGCCAACTCCAATATCAAACTGGATCTGATTGTCTAGCTTAAAAAAAGTGATCCATACCAGAACATTCACAATTATTAGACTGTCCACTTTCATCCTCTACACAATTTGGATAGTATGTTGCAAGTTGATAATGGAACTACCCTTCTGGATCCAGAACTGTTGTTCTGCAAAACAATAAAGAAGATCATAAAAAGAGATGAGCTCATCTCAAAAAAATCCTTTGAGGATGCCTGGGCCCTATTCATCCTCCCAGTTAATAACAACAGAATGTTAGACATGCCGTCCCATTAAACCATTCAACAGGAACTTCAGGATATAGCATAATCTCATTTAACTTTGTATACACCCTTTTCAATTTGTACACGTAGCATTTAATAAATATATATTTTTGAAACAAAGTTTTTTATTTATATTGCTTTAATTTCTAACTTTTATATCCAAACATAGAATATATTAAAGCTTAAAGCAATAATGATTTTAAAAATAACTCTTTTCACTTTATTTTAAACTTATCCATAAGTTCTAAATCTTCTTTACTTTCATTAGTGTTAAGAAGTAATTTACATTTATGTATATTTGTCTCATATGAAGATTTCTTTAGGTTACTCATTGCAAGTGTGCACAAAGTCACTTGTTATCAATGAATAATCTAAGCATTCAACAATCACCATGATTTTCAACTGCCGTTCACATGACTACAACTATCTTTTCACCGTTTTTATCTTTCCTAATAATTTTTCTTTAGCCTTTTATCTTTAACCATCACTGTTATGGCATTAGTTCAGCTGTGGTTTATACTTATCTACATCAGTTGCATGGGAGATGAGTGGCATTACATAAATTAAATTTCATTTGATTTGCTAGTGACAACATTTTTCATTCTATATCTTCTGCTCCTTTCCCCCTGAATTTAGACAACTGGGTTAACTTCTGGATATATCTTATTTTTTTACAAACTGTAAAATTATGTTTGGAATTTTTTAAAGCCTATTATAAAAAAAAACTTATTTTGATCAGTATTCAAATTTTACTAGTAATGTGATGTGATGTGATGTATTATGGCTTCTCCTTAAACGAAGTCAAGAATATCTCAGCAATTATGCCCAGATAAACCTGTTAGCCACTTTATTTTACATTCCCCACTCGTAAATTTACCCATAATCTGCTCTATCCCATTTCCACAACATAATCTTTGTCAACTCTATAACCTTTATATCTAAATCCCCCTTATCTTTTTCCAAACCCAGCATAAAAACCAATAATTCACTTTCTGTATAATCACTCTTTTCATATTTATTTTTCCACAACTTCATTATATGTACCCTTTCTGTTTTCAAACATTTACATTCAATTAACAAATGCCTAATATTTTCAATTCCTTCCTTATATAATTTACAAAATAAATTACTCATATTTTTCCATTTACATGTATATTTTTTTGTAGCTAAAGATCCCGTTCGAGCCTTAAACAATAAACTACTTTCTTTGCTATTATGATATATTAGCTCACACCTAATATACTGTTTATTTCTATATATATTTAAACTCTTTTTACTCTCCATACTATTTCTCCATCTCTCTAACTCCCTATTCTTTATTAATAAATTTATTCTTTTATTCCATTCCTTACTACTATAACACTCAACAATCCTCCAACCAACCAAGTGCAAGTCTTAGTAATCTATGGATACAAGAAGGATTGAGCATAAAATCCCTATCTAGTGCCTACTCATCCAATATCCCCAGACTAGTTCTATCTTGTGGCTTTCATCAGCTTTGCTCCTCACTGATGGATGCCACAAGCTAGAAACTAATCTGGGGATATTGGATAAATAAACAATAGATAGGTATTTTATGCACAAACATTCATGCATCCATTGTTTCCTTTTTCTTCCAAACCCCAACCAACAAAAAAAGAAAGAAAAAAATAATACTTCTCAAAATATTTTGATAGAAACCCCTGTGTTCTTACTAACAATTGGATGTATTTTTTAAAAATTTAAAAAAGTTTAATTTTTTCTAAATTAATAAGGCTTGCTCTTGGTGGTACTACTATATAAAGAGTTTTTTACTGTTATTAACAGGCTATGTAAGCATATGAAATGGGGATCACATGATGTTTTGATGGTTTTATATCTAAATTTTACCTACATATTTTCAATATATCTTTATTCTATTTGCATTCTGAGATCTTAAATGTTGATATGTCTCCTTTTCTGCATTCATGTTCATCTAGTACTACTGAATCTAATTTCTTTCTTTCAGCTGCAATTTTTTATAAAATTATTTTATGAACACACTGCCTCTATTTTTATGTTGTAGTTAATAAATCATGTTGATAGATTTGTTTTCTATCATGATTAATATACTGTGCTAAAATTTTGTAATTACTTTCTGCATCATAGTAGAAATAATATTAAGGAAACATATTTATTCTCATTCTTTTATCCTATGAACCATACGAATGTGTGTAGTAACAGTCTGAATATTTTAAAATATTGTCACAAAATTTTAATTTAAATTATATTTTCTTGAATATGAAATTATAATTACGACTCATCTATTATGCTATTAATCTGATGGCCAATATTTTATTGTTATTGAAGGACAATTATTTTACTTCACTACACAAAAACTGATATTTCATTTCAATCCAATTAATTTTCTGAAGGTTTCAAGGTAAAAAACTGTTTTTTTTTTTTTTTTAAAAAAAGTTATATTATTATCGAGTAAAGTGCTCAATACAATTTATGTACATCAATTCATACTTTTTTCTTCAATTAATAGTAAACTTATATTATTTGTGTTTTCATAACATTTTTTAATTTTTTTTTCTGCTTCAAATGCTGTTATTTTATTATCGTATTATTTCCCTCCTAATTATTATTGAAATTGGTAAAGGTTTAAAACTCTTAATCTTATTTACCAAATTGCTAAAGTTCATAATTTTTAGAATTTAAGCTTTTAAGTTTAGACCTATATATATATATATATTTGAGCCGAGTTCGAATTTCAGTGTAACCTTGAAAACTTTCTCTACGGGCTTCGTTTTTTTTTTTGGCTGACCAATTTTGCTCAGAAAATTCATAATTTTCGAATTTACGTTTTATATTTAGACATATTGACCTGGGTTCAAATTGATCCAGTTGAGTAACCTTAAAGACTTTTTCTATATGCTTAGAATTTTTTCAGTTAACTACTTTTTAATTAATCCCATAATGATTAGTAAACGGTTATCTTGCGAATTTTATCTGGAGGGAGATATAAAAATAGAAAATTGTTCAAATGCTCACCCCTTTCTATAAGAGACTTTTGAATGACACTTGATCTTCGGTAAGCTAATGACTATTTTATCTTTTTACATATAAATATAGGAGATTTGAACTCAGACTTTCAAGCCCATTTACTATCCACACTATCTCATACTACTGATACACATGACTACAGCAGAAAAGAGAAAAAATCACTAATATACGTATTTCATGCTAAACCAGCCTCATCAGTTGGTCCAGACTACCATCTCCCATATCTATATATAATCAGTGCTCAGTTTAAGATAGTAAATTCGTACACTTTAATGGACAGGCTTCAACCCATTTTAAACCTCCAACTCTTCAGCCATCCATACCATTAAAAATCTGATGATAGAATTCCCAAATCCCATGATGATGCCAATATTGTTGTTAATATTGCTTTTTCAATTACACTCCAGGTATAATAATGCCTGGTATTTTAAATCTTATATATATAAATGGATTCATATTTATTATAAATATTATGACCTGCGCAGTTTGGCGTGGTTGGTAGAGCGACATGGGAGCAAAGATCTGGCGTTCGAACTTCCTATGAACTTCCAAGTAATTAAACCATACGCTTTTATATATATTATCAAAAAGCAGCATTATAAAATGAGACTATTCTGTCAAATACGAAATAATTAGTTCTATTTTAAATGTAGTCCTTTTCTTTCTCTTAAACCCTTTTTAACAATTTAAATGCTTAAGTAAAACCACATTTAAGCTTGCGAAATTCTATCAAATAATTTCTTCCTATTAAATAAATAAAAATGACCTACAAAATGAGAAAAACATTTGATACTATAAAAATGTCTTTTGTAGGAATAAACTTTCAGAGGATCAAATATTGAAAAATAAAAATAAAACGTTTAATATAAAATTTCTTAGATAATATTTATATCCTGTGAATGACGGTCTCTTTTTGTTTATATAAAGAAAATATTTCAGCCTTTATTATTTCTAAAATTAAATATATATATATATGTCACTTTCAACACAAAAAGATAGTCAGGTGCTAATGTAAAAAGAAAAAAACTAATATGAATGCTTATTTACTTTCTTTCGAAAAAAACATATACACAGTAATAAGAATAGCTTCTTGGAAGGCTAAATTCTCATAGAAAGTGCGTGAAAAAAATAGAATAGTAAATTGAATATAGTTGTAGATTTTTTTATTATATGTTATTAGATAGTTAATTGATCGTATGAAAAAAAAGCACAAGAATTTGTTTTCTACATTATTAGGACCATTCATAAATACCAGAAAAAAGGAAAAGTATAGAAAATGAGGTTATAAGAAAGAGAGGAGCAAATGAATAAAAATTCAGTTTTATGATGGTTATTGAAGACTGCTTTGATTTTAAGCCAAGTTTTGAAGTTATTTCTGTATGAATAATGTTAATGAATAATTTTGCCAATCATGCCTTAATATTAGTTATTAAATTGATTAAAAACTATGGTCTTCCTGGTCTATTACGTTAGATTTAAATCAAAGAATATTAAAACAGGCAAAACTCTCCATACAGTAGTGCCACTCAGTGCAATCCAGAGTAATCAATGGACACCAGAAGACTTGTACATAAAATCTTTATCTAGAGCCTACTCATCCAATATCCCCAGACTAGTTTCTAGCTGTGGCTTTCGTCAGTGCCACAATCTAGAAACTAGTCTGGGTATATTGGATGAGTAGACACTCACTGACAAATGCCACAAACTAGAAACTAGTCTGGGGATATTGGATGAGTTGGCGTTAGATAGGGATTTTATGCACAGGCCTTTTGGCATCCATTAATTACTCTAGCTTGCAGTGAGTGGCACTACTGTATGGAGAGTTTTGCCTGTTTTAATAACAGTTATCAGCAAACATATGAAATAGTAATCATGTGATGTTTAGTGGTTTAAAGAGAAACATACAGTTTTATTTTAATAATTTTTTTGACTCAGTCAATATTAATCTTAAAAGTTTGAAATATAATAATATTAGGAATGTTACTATCCAAAGACAGTGGTAGTTTGTTTTGGAGTTGTTTTTACATCTATCATGTCTTCAGAAGTAATCAAGCATTGATTAAATGTCTGTTTTTCCATATTCTTTCTTTTCTAACATCATAAAGTGATTTCATACATTTATCAACATTTTCTAATACTCTATAAGATAAATACTGTTTATAAAAAAACGCTAATTTTTCCAACCTAGTTTGAATCCAGTGCTCTGAAGACATTGACCATTTGATAGCTTTAGTTATAAGTTTATTAATATATATTTAATAATTAAAAGTTGGATGAAATTCTATTAATACTGGTTTAAAGATATCTCATGTATTGATTTCAATCAGTATTTTCTAAATTTTATCTTAGGTCAGGGTAGGTTTTAATTATGGTTACCTTATGTTGCCTATAAGAGAAAGAATTTACAAATATAAACGGAAAATTAGAAATCAATTTTTATTACGGATTATCTCTTTTTGCATTTGTCTGAATCAAAGTATCTTTTCGTCATATATTATCAAAGTTATGATAAGACTATAAGTCTCATAAATGTAGACGATGTAGGTAGAGCCAAAAAGAATAAAATGTTAATTTGTATTGGGGGAGTGGCTGTGAATACGGCATACATAAATAGTATTTATTCAAATAATAATTGTTATATAAAAGCATCTTCAGTAGAGAATATTTACTTCCATAAATGTATTTAATCAAAAATAGAAATTTTAAGAAGATACCCATTATAATAAGAATAATGAATTCTGTTGTATTTATATCAACTTTAAGCTCTGCAGTTATTTAATAAAAAAAATCTCCATCTTAATGTAAATATAATCTTAACATTTAATTGATTTCTAGGGCAAAAATGTTGCTTTGCTGGGGGTAAATTGCCATGTAGGGACTTTTCATTTCATTTTGAGAGCCTAGGATGGCAATCTTTGTTTAACTCACAGTTTACACATAGAAATCAAGCCGCCTTATGATAAACTACTGACTAATTAGATATCAAATGTTAAATAATTTATTCTCGTACATTTTGTTTTATGTAAAAATCTTTTATTCCTTTTTGCTTCAGTATATTTATTAGTTTTTTTTTTTTTCAAACATGGAAAGCGATTATTATTATTATTTTCTCATGTGTCATAGCATCAGCCGGGAAGCGAACCCGCTAACCCGGGACAATTGCTTGTAAAGCAGCTGTCGCTGACTTCTCGACCACCAGTGCACGACAAATTATTATTATTTTTTTTTCTACGTAGTTTTTTTCAATTCCTCTTTAACTGCCCCCCTCCCCCACTCCCCACTCCCCGAAACTGTATTTAAACTTACAAATAATTGACGCCTAACGTTTTTCTACTTCTAGATATAACAAATAATTACTTCCATTTATTAGTTAGAAAAAAATTTGCATTAATCTGGGTTGGTCTTCATAAACTAATAATAAAAATAAAGAGGGTAATTTCAGTTTTTGTCATTGATGGGGAAATATTATATTTCAACGAGCATTTTGCATACTATTTATCTTTAATGTAATATCGCACTAATTGGAATTTTTAAAAATAATTATTCAATAAAAATTGTAACTCATTAATTACATATCAGCACTGGAATTTAACTTTAATATTTATTAAATTGATAATGTATATATTTCATGATTGTTCATTTATGCGTTTGCTTGTTGTTAATATCATTATTATTAAATCAACATTCTTGCCAGTGACTTGATGATGGAGATTTTTCTAATGATTGCGATGATTAGAATAAATAACATTGATACCCATATTCGAATAAATCAAACATATATGTTTAACATTTTACTTACGAAAATCTTTATATATATATATATATGATGTTAGACATTGATAATATAATAAAAACATCTATATTTTTGACATCATTTATTATAAATATATATATCAATATCATTTATTTTATTTACGGATAAATCCCGAGGAGATGTCAAAAAGATTTGATAGAAAGTTGATGTGGATTTCAAAATTTTAGACTTATATGTGTCCAAATAAAATCAACTTATTGATACCCAATTAGAAGGTGCACCAATATTCAAAAATAAATTGTTTAATGTATTAAGAGGAACCAATTCAGTAGTGATAACTAGTTCTTTGTTGATATAACAACAAATCTAAGCAAATTAACCATAGTCACAAAACAATGGTTACTAACAGGGATTGACGACATTAATTAAAAATAGCATATCAGTGTATATTTAAATATTCCAATGTTTATTAAAATGACTCATTATAATCTTCAGAAACAGGATGTTTATAAGTAATATCACACTTAAAGATATATTTTTGAAATGTATATTAAAATATGCAATAGAACTGTGGTTGAATATGAGTGCTTTAGGTGTCAAATAAATTATTGTTTACAGTTTTCGAACACTATTAATCAGTTTTGATTTGGATATGGTAATAGTACCTATAGTATCATATTATTTCTTTGATCTAATTATCATTATGGATGAACTCAGTAGAGCTACAAACTAATAGAAAGTTTTTGGTTAGATTCAGTTTATGACATAGTAAAAATATTGCTTTCAGCCAATACTATCCCCTTTTAAAGTAACAATGTTTCAATTCATGGAAGTCATATGGTTAAATATGGACCAGAGATTATTAGAATTCAATACACATTCCTGACATAAATATTATTAAGCCTTTCTAAATAGAGTTTTAATTGAATGGAACAATGATTGTCATAACTGATTGCATTGGACTTAAAAAAATTCTCACATTGATGTAAAAAAAGCAAATTTATTAAGCCTCAATATCTGTGGTGGTCAGCCATTAAGAAGACTAATTGGACCATTTTTTGAAGATGTCATTACTGGTCAAGTATATTGAGATTTATACACATATTAATTTACTTGCAATTTGTACACTTTTGGGAATGATCAATTTTACTTCTAGCATGATGGCATCTCAGTATGCTTCCATTGAAACATGAAAACCTACCTTGATAAACATTTGCCAGGACAATGGATAGAATGAAATGGTGTGGTTGAGTTTATCTGACATTTTCCTGACTTAACAACTCCTTGACTTTTACCTATTGGAGACCTTAAAAATGTAGTATACCATAAAAAATGGATATACTAACTCTACTCTGAGAAAGAACTGAAATGACACACACAACAATACAAATGGACACTTTGGTCAATGTTACTCAGGATATAGTTTGCTCTAATCAAAAGTGTTTGAACACTGATGATAACTAGTTTGAGTATCTCTTGTAATTGCAAAAGTCAAATGTGATTTGTTTTCATTTTTTGTTATTGGTAAATTTTGAATATTATAATTTTAATAACAATTTCTTTTCTTAAAAAGTGTGTACATTTTTTGGAACCCTTTCTCTCTATATATGGATTAGCTTTATTTACAGACAACTCCAAATAATACATCAGTATAAAATATATTTTTAATCCCTATTAGGATGAATCTTTATGCAAGAATTTTCCAAAGCAATTATCATCAATTTGCATCCATCATTGTGATTTACCATTGATTATTCACTACTATGATCTTTAAAAAAATGTTGAAATGTTTTTTTTTTAAAACCAACCAGCATTTTAAAAAAATGGTGATCATTTCATAAGATTGATGATGTCATGGGACAGTGATTTTATTAAAGTTATATCTTCTGAAATATAATGGTGACATTCATGCTAAAAATGTACAATAGATTTGATTTATTAAACATTACTGTAGAGAATTTGAACACAGACTTTCAAGGACCCTTCAGATATTGACACTATCTCATACAACCAATAGTGTTGATAGCTGAAAAATGCTTGAAAGCCCATGTTCAAATTCTCTAGAATTACATCTAATTTTCAAGTATATTAAATTATACTTGTATTCTAATACACAGAACTATGTTTTGATTAATACAATTAAATACTTCATTTAATTTTTAATCACTGTCTTTGTGGCCTATCTAAAGTAAATAAAATGTTCATTTTTAAGAACTATGAAACCAAAAAAATGTCAGTTCTATTCAGCACAACAGGTAATCAAAAGCATAGTCTGATAATGTGCAACAATAAAGTATTTTAATATTTAGTTGCAAAATGAATATATTAGCTGAGGTATATTCATTCAATAAATTTTATGGATTAGATTTCTTACAAATGTTATTTTGCCTGCAGCAGCAAAAATATGATTATGATCATAACTAAGTTATTTTGAGAAAATAATAATCTCATGCACATGAAGCTTAATATGGTCAAAGGCTTCTAAATGTAAGTTTTAAATACTATTTTTTTTTCCAATTTTATATCAATAATTTTGTAATTTGTGATTTTTTTAAGATAATAAGCTGGATTATTGTGAATATATATCAGCACAAAAAAAGATTTAGTCATTTACATATATTATTAAAACTACAACAACCAACTATATATTATATTTCTTGACTTACATTTTATTTAATTTCATTGTATTTATATAAAATTAAAAAAATATTCAATTTTAAAAAAAAAGAACAGTGATACAAAAAATAATTTAAAATCTCATTGTTTAGCAAAATAAAAATATTGTTTTATATCAACATTTTTTACCATAATAGTTGACAATTATCTACATACTCTTGTAGAATTTATTTTAGTATATATACATAATGTTTATCATAATTTGAATTATTTTACATGTACACTTACTATTCTACATAGTTATTGGTACAAGGAATGTTTTAAAATTTGATATTTAAATCATCTATACTGGATTTGCTAGATATTAGGAAGATGCATGGTTTAAGTTTTTCTTTTCAATCCTATTGGTTGTAAGTTCTAGTTTCTGATAATATCACAGCCTTATAGTGATTACTTTCATAATTTAAAGTAGGAATTTGTTAGATTTCTTTATAATTGGCATTGTCAATGATTATTGATTGTTGGAGTAAATGATTTCTCCATTGAAGCTTGGTGACAGGTAAATAATAACTTTCTGAAATTATATGATGAATGTCTCAAAATTGCATTTAATAACTTTGTTACTACTTCACTCAACAATTTGTTACATCACAGTTTATAGGTTAATTACTTTGTTACTACTTCACTCAACAATTTGTTACATCACAGTTTATAGGTTGATTACTTTGTTACTACTTCATTCAATAATTTGTTACATCACAGTTTATAGGTTGATTACTTTGTTACTAATTTACTTAACAATTTGTTACATCATAGTTTATAGGTTGATTACTTTGTTACTACTTCACTCAACAATTTGTTATATCACAGTTTATAGGTTGATTACTTTGTTACTACTTCACTCAACAATTTGTTATATCACAGTTTATAGGTTGATTACTTTGTTACTACTTCACTCAACAATTTGTTACATCACAGTTTATAGGTTGATTACTTTGTTACTACTTCACTCAACAATTTGTTACATCACAGTTTATAGGTTGATTACTTTGTTACTACTTCACTCAATAATTTGTTACATCACAGTTTATAGGTTGATTACTTTGTTACTAATTTACTTAACAATTTGTTACATCACAGTTTATAGGTTGATTACTTTGTTACTACTTCACTCAACAATTTGTTATATCACAGTTTATAGGTTGATTACTTTGTTACTACTTCACTCAACAATTTGTTACATCACAGTTTATAGGTTGATTACTTTGTTACTACTTCACTCAACAATTTGTTATATCACAGTTTATAGGTTGATTACTTTGTTACTACTTCACTCAACAATTTGTTACATCACAGTTTATAGGTTGATTACTTTGTTACTACTTCACTCAACAATTTGTTACATCACAGTTTATAGGTTGATTACTTTGTTACTACTTCACTCAACAATTTGTTACATCACAGTTTATAGGTTGATTACATTATTTTTATCAAATTGACCAACGTTATATATTTTGTTATCTTTCCTATTTAATAGGGTTTACCAATTTCAAAACAAACAAGAAAAAAAAAAGATTATTTTTAACTTTAAAAAGTTATAATTTATACAACTTATATGTTATTAAAATAAATATTTTTAATTTAGCATTGAAATTTACCATTTGTAGGAGATATAAGATTTATATAAAATATTTTTATTAAACTTATCAGCAGTAATTCTTTTGATGTTTTTTTCTTCTTGACTATTTATTTTCTCGAATCATATACTTGCCGATTAAATTATAAGCAGTGTCTACTCATACTTCTAAATATAAAAATAATATATATATATTTTAAAATATAATTTTTTTACAGTACAGTTTTTTTCATACCTGCACTCCAATATGTAATATATAAGGGGTTTGAACTCAGACTCTCACACGACCCTCAACTATCCACACTATCTCATACTGCTGACACACTTAATTGGACACATGTTGAAAATATAAATAACCCAGCACTCGTCAGTTGGTCCAGATTATCATCTCCACACATATATACAATAGATGCTAAGCTTATATTAAGATAGCCAATGTTCATAATTTAATGGACAGGCTTCAATCCACTCCACCTCACAATTCTTCAGTCGTCCATTTCATTGAAAATCTGATGATGGAATGCTGAAAGTCCTCTTTGGTGCCAACCTTCTCATCCTACCCATGTTGACCATAAGTCACTCTGACCCATCATGTACAAGACATAATCTATTTACATACATGTACGAGATATGGGAAGACCTTACAGCACTATATAATTATTTTTTTTACATCTTTCCCAGTTTACTTATAAATTTGTATTTTTGCTGCTTGAATTATTGAGTAACAATCTACTCAAGGTTGGCATATGTATACATCCTTGTGTGCTCACACCTGATCTAAGAGAGAGCGAGCGATGCAGAGAGAGAGAGAGAAAAACAAAAAAAAAATATAAAATAAAAAAAAAAAAAACAGGGAAAAAAATAGAAAGCAAATTAATTATACAAAATCTTTAAAAAAGTTTTTGTTAGACGAGAAATAATTCTTACAGGGTGTGCTAAACGTCCGAAATTACATCATTAATATACGTTTTTTATTTTTATTTTGTTAATGATACATGTAAACAAGAAATGTTGACTAAAAAAATGTTGCTTAAGAGCAAATCAGTGTAAAACTATTAAATAAAATTTAGTTAGTAGTTCTCTGGTGCACAGTTTAATGAAACAGGATCAATACTTGATAAACCGTGACCAACTATTTTTTTCTATATTTAAGAATTTCAAGCGCTCATTTTAATTAAATTCTTTCCCCAAATAAGAATATTAAAAAATAATATTCATCACTTTTTTTAAAACTGACAATCGATATCAATATAAAATATTGTCTTATTTAAAAATTAATCGAAGATGTTTGCCGATTTAACCAAATTTAAAGGAAAGTTTAGACTATTTTTAAATAACTCGTCTATGGGTATCCCAGATAGCTATACAATTATTGATGATCAAATCAATAAACAGCTATTCTGAGATCAAAAGAAGTAAATAAGAAACAAATTTACTGCAGACAAAATTAAAAAACAGCATTATACTATATCAAATAACTATACTGAGATCCCATCTATTCTATATTTAGATGTATATGGATTATAGTCATCCTAAAATTTATTTGAAACTTTATATACATTTTTTTTCTGGAGTTGGGATGACCATACTAATTCTAAATAACATGTTGATTAATGATAATGATGCTGTATTTGTTGTAGCAAAAGTTATTCATGATTTAAAAATGAAATTAAAAGTCTTTGGCCAATACCGTATAAAAGTTATCAATAATGAGAGAATATTTTCATGTTGAAAACTCAATTCATTTTAAACTTATCATGGGTTTTAGTCTCTTTATTCAAGACTTTTATAGAATGTTTTGTAAAGCCGGATTTAAATATGTATTTATAAAGAGAAAAAAAATTAATTTGGTTATATCAACAATACACACACACATTTTTTGACATAAAAGTGCTGAAAACTGAATGCCTTTAAAATCCATATCACTATTTCAAATATGATCAAATTAAAACAAATAACTATTCTCCAGATGATATTTTTATTGAAAAATAAAAATTCCAATTTTTAAAATTAAGCTTAAAAATATAAATTAGATTTTTTTAACAACAAGAAATAAATTTTTAATAGGCAATATTTATAATCATTTCTACCTTTTGACTTAAAGATAAAATTTTGAGTAAATATAAAAAATATTATTGAAAAACGTGTATTTTAATATTTATTCAATTATTTTTTTTTACAGCATAACTCAAAAGTCATCATATATTTTTTGAAATACAATATATGAATTTCAAAATATTTATTATGGATATGAAAATATATAACTAAAATGTAGTACCAGATTAGAACCAAAGGTATAGAATTCACTCAAATTGTATAAAAGTCTTTTTAAAAAAAAACAACAACATAAAATTGTTTCTATGCATCATGTTTTTAAGAATTATTATCTGGATATTCAAGAAAACAACATACAATCATGGAGTCTTTATGATAAATAGGTTACAATGAGAATTCACAGCAATCAATTTTTAATGCATTCCATAAATTCAAAATTCCAAAAACAACTGGTACCGACTTTAAACTCAGTATTAAAATAAAAATACTATTGTATTCAAATTTTTTCTATATAATGTATATAAAAAGGGCCATCAATAAGAAATAGTAATGAACATTGAATTCATTATTGAATAAAAAAGAATGATAGACATCATTTTTTCCACTAATGTAGATAGTTATCTTCAGTATCTATGATAAAATCATTTGACATAATCACTTTATCAGAGGGGTGGACAATTGTTTTGGCTCGGGGGCCACAGAGGTTGATGGAGGGCTGCACCTTTTTTCATGACACAATAAACACACTTCTTTATTCCCTGTATTACCAAAGAAATATTTGTTTATTCATTCTTCATTAAACACATGACCTTCATCACCAATTTTACATTTTTTCGGACGGTTCATGATTTCACTAAAGTTGGAATTGTATATATTTGCTAATGCAAAGACAAAATTGAAATTAACCAGATCAAATAGAAAAGCACTGCACATTGTATCTATACTGCGCATTTGTATTGACGTGGCCATCCAAGTGGAAAATACGAGATGAATCTTTGGTCATGCACAGGAAGGAAATCTCAGTTCAAGATGGATTTTTTTTATTGTCTTGGCAGGCCACATAAATACTCTTAGCAGGCTGTGTGGCTTTTGGGATGCTATTTGCCACCCCTGCTTTATCAGATCAAAAACTGACTGAATTTATTGAATAGAGAAGAGATCTTGTTTTAAAATAATCACAACACAAAAAGTTTTGGACATTTTTTTTTACAAAAGTCTGCACAGACAAAAATCATTTTCCTTCACCTGATCAATAATTCTTCATAATTTGTTTTGTAGTTTGTTAATAGAATGGATCACTGCATTATATCCAAATTATTAAAGTTTACGATAAGAATCATTTTTTCAAATGGTGTAAATCTCAGCTTTGTTCACATGGTATTTTATGCATGACATTTTTTTTTGTTTGGGGGTTCATTAAGTCCAAGATTTGTTATAAATTTTTTTTAAATAAATTTACTTCTTCAAAATCTCCTTAAAAAGCTAGATCAGAAAATAATTTTCAGTCACATGTGTACTCACCCATGATAATACCATGTACTAATAATATTATAATTTAATGAAAGATGCCAATTTTTTTTCACTCACAATTATGATACCATGATTCCTCTGATAAATACCTCCATGGTTATAATAATCATATATTAAACTAGAAATTATCATCATCAACCATTATCAATACACTGCAGAATGAAGGTCTCTCCATGTTCAATCCATCTTCTCAAATCTCTAGCCTTTCTTCTCCAGATTACCCCTGCACACTTTATTATTTCATTCATCCATCTCATATATGGTCTCTTTCTAGGTAATATATTGCTAGATATATATTTGAAAATTAATTAAAGATTAATATGTCTATTATTATTTAACACCATCCCATGAAAGTAACTCCATTCCACTTTTTCCATGCATAATATTTTAAATACAGGTATAATTCGTCCATTTCACACATATATTTTAAACACATTAATAAAACCATTCAAAGAGGGAATTAAACTTTCGAATTATTTTATTTTAGACATTATTAAAAAATTGTTTGTGTTTTATTTAAATAAATACTTTTTAGTACATTACTGATTCTTTTTTTTGTAAATCATTTTATTTCACAAAATGTGTGATGAATTTGGAAATATTTTGCATAATATAAATATTTGTGAAATTTAACTTTGGGGTTTTTGTAACAAATGAACACCGATTATAAATAAATGTGGATTCACTCTCAAAATTAATAAAAAGTTGAGTAGTTAAATGGTGTCTCTAGCCTTAAAATAGAACAAAAATTATGTTTTTAAGAGGATAACTATATATATTTTTTACATATCTATAATAAATAGTTTCAATGTTTAAAGTGTTTTCCTGGTTTAACATGAAATAGTAGGGGGTATGGATATATGAAAGTCTATGATTATGTAAATAAGCAAAATATCTTCTACAATGTTTTGATTATAATTAAAATCATGATAGTTTTGTAAACTCTTACTAGTAAATAGAAATACTTTTTTGATGGTCATGTAATTAAGAAAGTATAATCACCTAAAATAAATCATGTTTGCATAAGTAAATCGATGTAAGTAAAAAGAAAAAAGAAAATAGATATTAACTAGAAAATCAGCATAGCGTTCTTCATAAATCGTCAAAACTAATAAATGAATAATATAGAAATTTTACTAGTCAAAATTATATAAATTTATATTGCAACAGTGTAGAGTGCAGCAAAGATAATAAGAAAATAAATAATGAGTTTAAGGATTTTTTTTTACTTGAATATCTGTGCATGTTATGTTTATCAGTTATATAAGGAATAATAAAGTTTCTATTAAGTAAAGTCTATAAAAGACATTATTTGAAATCTTAATTTTAGATAAGTTATATTTATTAATAAAATTTAAAATATAAATCTAATACTGAGCTACAAAATAACAAATTAAGTATCAGAGTTTCCTAGTGAGATTTGATATTTTGAAAGTAAATTGTAACGTTATTCTGAAATTTTATAGGCACTGATAAATCTTAATTAGAATTATTCTAAGCTAATTTCATATTTACTGCATAGTAAAGGTTATAAAAATTTAGTTTAAATATTGGTAATTATTACTTATGAATCTGGCCGGCAAATATATTTAGTTGTCTTTTATTCAATAATTTATAAATAATAATAATAATATGTAATAATAATAATAATAATAATAATAATAATAATAATAATAATAATAATAATAATAATAATAATAATAATAATAATAATAATAATAATAATAATAATAATAATAATAATAATAATAATAATAATAATAATAATAATAATAATAATAATAATAATAATAATAATAATAATAATAATAATAATAAAAACTACAACATCAATAATATGTAGTTAATAGAATATAAAGTATTACATAGAATAAAGATTTCCAAGATAGAAATTAAATGGTAATATTCTGTTTTATTTTTGTATATATATATAAAGGAATTGCTGGGAAATTTTTTAATGTCCATTCCATATGGTCTTGTTGATGCAGATGCTATCACTATATGATTTTTCATACAGGATACAGACATGGATGAATTCTTACCATCAAGCAACAGTTAGCATGACAGGTTTATTGGCTTTTACCTCTGAGTTTAAGGTTTAAGAAAAAACAGCATCGTCTTTTTTCTCAGATACCTGATAGCTCTTAATTGAAATATTAATTCAATTTTTTTAAAAGCAGAATTAATATATGCATAAATATTTTTTTTTAAATTGATATTTATAATTATGAAAGACAAACTAAATTATAGCATTTATATGCAGGATGCTGTTAAGTCACCAGAAAAAGCATTAGTTGGTAGCCAATGACAGAAGGTACTAAGAATTTCCTGATTGTGGACTCAGGCTGCCATTTGATGATAACTTTTTATTTAGGTACCTATGGCTGCAAATCATTTTCAACTGAAGGAAGATTGCACAAACTGAAAGAATGGTTTGTTATTAAATGGGACATATTTACACCTTGAGAAATTAGAACACAAAGTGAAGAGACAATTGATTTCAAAACTGGACATGTATTTTACTGCAAAGGCATAAACATTAGAAGCACCAAATAAGTGGGATTTATTACAAATAAAAAGTGAAAGAACAATATTGTAGTTATCAATAGTATATTAAACACAATGGCAAGATTAGGTTTCAAATTAATGGAAGATATCAAATGCAAATTATTCAAGTTTATGCCCCCAAATGTCCTTATTGTGGTGATTTTATATAGAAGCACAAATGTTTTTGATTAGGCCAAACACCATTTTAAAGCTATCATAGAAGATTGAAATGAATTAAAAATGATTTTAGCATAATAGATTATATCCAAGTTTTGAGAGAAGTTATAGAAAATTCCAAAGAATATGAGTTACATTATGTTCTAAATTTGTTGATTATAAAAAATTATTTGATTCTATAAGTATGTTTAAAGAATTAAAGCATTGGATAATCAAGATATAGATCCAAGACATGGTCATAGTCTGAAGAATATCAAAATGCAGCAGCAAAGATTAATTACATTGTGATACTAGAATATTAATATAGAGAAGATAGTATACCAGTGTGATTTTATACATCCAAAGTGATTCCATATCTCCAAAATTTTTCCTGCAGTTTTACAAGAATTATTTTGTGGATTAAAATGGGAAGCTAAGGAAATAAAAGTAAATGGAGATTATTTAAATCATCTATATTTTGCAGGCAATGTTTCAGCACTTTAGAGAGTGTTGCAGGAGTTATCAGATGTAAATAAAAAAAGTAGACTTAAAGATAAATGCTAAAAAATACTATACAGTAATGTTGAATAGATTTTCTCTGAAGAAAAAATAAAGATAGATAATTAAAAAACAAGCTAATGTATACAAATACTTTGGGCTAATTATTACTACATATGAAAACATAATGATGAAATTAATTATAGAATTAAACATAGATGGAGTGTTTTGGATAGAAATAATCTAAGATTAAAATGAAATATGTCTATGTTTTTGAAATGAAGGTTTCTACTGTGCTTTACCAGTTCTTATTTATAGACCTGAGATTTGCATAGTTAACAGAAGAACAATACAAAGACTTCAGATTGTATGTCAGGAGTAACAAGAAAGATATTGAAAATGAAACACATGGGCAAGAAAAGAAACAGATATCATTGACATAAATTTTAAAGTGGATTCCAAGAGATTGCAAAAGACCTAGAAAATGATCATATGTGAGATGGATCAATGAAATAAGAAAGTTTGCTGGTATGTTATGGAGAGAATAGGTTTGGAACTGGACAAAGTAGATTAAACTAGGAAAAACTTTGACCCTGATGTGTATCAATAATGGTTACAAATGATGGTGATGATGATGATATGGTCAGTTAAGAATCAATATGCATTACTTATCTTTAAAGAGCATATTTATAAACATATATTGATCTGATTTTTTTGGGGGGAATTAAATTTTCTCACTGAGGTAATGCTATGAAAATTATAGTTTGTGATCATATTTATGTGACACCAATATGGCTGATCTAAAAGTACTCAGAAAATAGAAGTGTTCAAATTCATGTAATTCCGAATACTGGTAGTCTACTTGTATTTGTAACCAATAAAATCTTAGATTTAGTGCATAACTTCTGTAAGTTCGTCATTAAAATTGTTAAACATTCAGACTCTAAATTGAAACAGACCATAATCAAGATATATATATAACCATTAGAAACCAGTCAACACTTAGGCAATTCCAATATAGATAACAATCAGCAATATCAAACTGTTGTCAAAGCAACCTTGTTTTAACAATAAAAATGGAATTTCAACTTTATTGTTTCCACCTTTAATGTTAAAGGGAGGTTCCTTGACAACTGTTTGAGATTATTGATTGGAATATATATTGGGATTACCTAAGAGATGACTGTTTTCTAATGGTTATTTATAAACCCATTTAGCCTTGGGCATTATTATACTTACTATATATACAAAGTTTGTTTATTATTTCTGTGTAAATGCTGAGGTATTTCAAACCTTCTGCGTACTTGATCAACAGAGTTTATTTCAGCAATATATATTGAAAGCAATTAATTGGGGATTTTTTTTTTACATAAGCTAATATGTAAGTTTGCAAGGATTTGTACTGAAAATCTAAATATTTGATTGCCTATGAATATACTGTAATGCATCAAATAATTTTATCAATGCACAATGTAAGTTTATTACTATTGTTATTCTAAGTGTCATAACAGAATTTTTAGTTTTTATATTTCGAGAGCTTAATTTGAAGAAGTAAGATTTTATAATTTTAGCATTGTTATATGGTTTTGCATATTATATGTATAGTATATAGATTATAGAGAAATTAATTTAAAAAGCAAGGAATTACTCTCGATGTCATATGATATTTGGGTAGTAAAGTTAATTTTCATGATCCAGTTCTTTACCATTTGTTACGCGCAGGGCAACTTTTTATTATTACATTGTTTTTCTTTTAGAAAATTAAAACGCTCAAATAATTCTAAATACAGATGACTCGAACATAATACTATTTATTACACTTCTTTAGATGGGCGTATACGCTTGCATTTTTGAAATATAAGGCATTTTATCAATTAATTCTGATTTTAAAGATCTGATAAGCAGTTACTTACTACAATCACACATGTCATTTTTAATTAATCAAAAGCACAGGTCAGAATACAAGAATTAGTTCAATTAATCAAATCTTACAAATTAATAAACTTATCTTTTTCTTTTATTAATAAATATAGGTTAGAAGTTGATATATTTGCATGAACTTTTTGCTTTGCCTTCAGAATTTATGACACTTTAGATTATAATGTTAATAAAAAAAAAGTTTTTTTTTACGAATATATTCATATATATAAGTTAATACATCGAGATTAATATTCCAACAATGGTATATTAAATACATAAAATACTCTCCAAAGCATAAGATCAAACTTTTTAAAGAAAAGATCGCTCCGTCTTTTATAAAAAAGTTTTATTTTGAGGTTTGAATCGAAAGTATTTCATTTACTTAATAGATTAGTAACTGAAGTACTGGCTTATTATATACCTGTATCAATATATGTAATATATAGAGTATATGAGCACAGACTTTCACATGACCCACCACTCACCACTCTATTTCATATCACTGATACCCTTAAACACATATATGTAGAAAAGATAAATAATCAACAAAATGCGTATTTCATGCTAAAACAGCAATTATCAGTTGATCCAGATTATCATCTCTACACATATATGCAATAAGTGCTCATATATATATATATTATATTAAGATAGCCAATGTTCATACTTTAATGGACAGGCTTCAATCCACTCCACACACCAACTCTTCAACTGTCCATCCAATTGAAAATCTGATGATGGAATGCTCAAAGGCCACCTTGAAGCCGAGATTCTTGTCACACCCATGTTGACCTAAGGTCAATCTGATGCCTCATGTACAGGGCATAATCCATTTAATACATATACAAGGGATGGGCAGACATCTCTATTATGTAATAACTGAAATGCAGGCTTATTATTCACCTGTATCATATACCCTATATATTACATATATTGATACAGGTATATAGTAAGCCTGTATTTCACTTATTACATAGTAGAGATGTCTGCCCATCCCTTGTATATGTATTAAATGGATTATGTTCTGTACATGAGAGGTCAGATTGACTTTAGGTCAACATGGGTGTGACAAGAATCTCAGCCTCAGGGTGGCCTTTGAGCATTCCCATCATCATATTTTCAATTGGATGGATGGTTGAAGAGTTGGAGTGTGGAGTGTATTGAAGCCTATCAATTAAAGTATGAAGATAGGCTATTTTAATATATATCTGAGCATTTATTGCATATATGTGTAGAAATAATAATCTGAATGAACTGATGATTGCTGGTTTAGCATGAAATACTTATATTGGTGATTATTTATCTTTAATGTATATGTGTTCAAGTGTATTAGTGATATGAGATAGAGTGGTGAGTGGTAAGTCATGTGAAAGATTAGTGTTGGAGTATTAATCTCAATGTCATTTTTTACTTCACACACTCAATCTCGTTACTATTTGACATCTAACAGTTTTTCTTTGAAAAGTTAACATTGATAATAGTAGACGCTATTTCATCAAAAGTTGGGAATTAATCAAAACTAACATACAGTTTAATTCCAAAACTATTTTATTTTACATCATATAAACATGAAAGCATTAAATATATGTTTTCATGATTATATGATGTAAATTAAATAGTTTAACATCCACAGACACACACACACACACACATATATATATATATATATATATATATGCATGTATGTGGGTGTCGGACACATTTTGAAAACTACTATTCATGTGTAGTTCATTAATAGTATTCTATTGTAACCAAATCTTATGTATAAAAAATGACCTATTATAACATGATGTATGGGACTAATAATTTTAATTGCATGTAATTGATTTTTACTGCTGACCAAATATGTAATATGTAGAACAAACACTTCACAGAACAATAATATCCTAGTAATGTATTCAGACATGATTGCTCCATGAAGTGTTTATGATGTACAATGTATGTGAGGGATGCTTGGAACACAATATAGAGAATATCACTTCTTCACACATACATCTAAAATATAATTTACAGCTGAAGATGATAAACATTTAAAAGTGACAGTTGAGCAAATTCTTAAGAGCAGATTAGTGCTTTTAAATATTTAGGAATTTGCCTACTTAATGATAGTAAAACTAATAAAGATAACAGAATGAGACTAGTAATGATTAAACTGGATTTAGTTATTTTGTTATTTTTACAAGGTTTATGATTTGATTTAACAAATACATTTATTTTAGATAGAATATCTGAGGATATCAATTATCTGTAACTTTTTCTTATTGTGAGGAAAAGTTTTAATGGGAAGATAATGGATTGTAGTCTTGTGATATATGTTTTTTAAAATAATAATAATAATAATAGAAAGAATAAAAAGATATGATTAGAATGTTGAAGTGTTGCGGAGAATAAATAGGGAGGAAAATATTAAGTAATTATAAGTAGTAGAGAAATGAGAATGGCCACATGTTTAGATCAGAGAAGTTATAAAGGATATACTGGAGGGATTTACACAGAGCAAGGAGAATTTAAAAAGAGAAATAGCTAGGAATATCTAAAGACAAGAACAATAAATAGAAATCTTGGAGAGAGTTGTCAGATTTTAATGCACAATCAGTCATTGAGTAGATAACTAATAGCAATAAATTAATGGTCAGTTATTTATTTATGATCTTTAAAAATATATTTTAAGGTCAGTACAAATTCTTTGCTTGGCAATAGAATTCTGTAAATATCATGTTCTTACTCAATTTGCACATGATTCAGAAACCAATGCTAGATAATTGTTCTTCATCTTTACTAGAACATCTAGACCTTGGAGCAAAATTTTCAGCAAATAATTTTTTAAAATAATATGTACCTACATAAAATATAATTAGAGGGATTTGAACCCAGATGCTCAAGCTCCCTTTAGTTATCCACTCCATCTTATACAAATGATGCACATGACAAAACATGTGAAAAAGATAAATGATTTCTTTTATCTTTTCACATGTGTGTGATTGTGTGTATCAATTGTATAAGATAGAGTGGATGGCTAAAGGGATCTTGAAAATTTGAGTTCAAATCCCTTCTAATTATGTCTAGCTATATAATATACTTGTATTGATATATATATATATATATATATATATATATATATATTATAGATAATAGGATAATAAACTTTGAATAGGTCATGACAGAACAAAAGCTTATTCAAAACCCACAGAGAGATACTGCGGAAAAAGACAATGCTTTATTAATCTTTCCAATTATCACATCATGAGAGTATGAATAATTTTACCATCTTATTTCATCTTCTACTTAAGAACAGCTTGGCACTCATTATCTTAACTACTGTTAAATAATAGCAGCATTGGACTAAAGCAGATATTTGAAAAATATGCTATGTTTAATTGAAACTACAATATAAATGTCTTGCATTGGTGGTCAAGAGGTCAGCACAACTGCCTTACAAGCAGTTGCCTGGGTTGTGGGTTTGCATCCCGGCTAATGCTATGACACTTGAAAAAAACCCAATATAATTTAAAGTTTTACTTAGCCCAGGTTATAGAGACAACATGTGGATGCATTACCATTATGTCACAACATCTCTATAGACAACTTATATGAGGTGTGACAATTTAATTTCTGGAATAGATATGTGACATCACCCATGACTTAATTATATTGAAATCATAAGCTAACATCTGTAAACTTTAAGCTGATAGAGTTAATTGTTAGTTAGCTATTGAAAAGACAATAAATATCTATATATACAAACTTTTGTTTGAAAAATCAATTTTTCAACTAAACCCTTCAGGCCATCCAACTGACTTATCTCCCTGTGGTTTTTGTTATTTCCAAAATTGAAAACTGTGCTGAAAGGACAAATATTTTTTCATTATAACTAGTATCCAAAAGAATATGAGATAGTTACTCAACAGTATTTTTTTTTTCATATGTCATAGCATCGGCTGGGATGTGAACCCACAACCATCTGCAACCAACTACTTGCTTGCATGGTGGCTGCGATACTTCTTGGCTAACAATGCAAGACAACTCAACTGTATTTTTGAAAATGAGTTTTAGGTATACTTTTACAAATAAGGACACCATTTTAATTAGTGTATAGATGCACATGGGAATTATTTTGAAGGTGACAATAGCCACTAGTGTTCACTTCCACATGTATATTTTATGAAGGTGCATTCCAGGAATTACATTATCACACCTCATACATATATTAAATAAAAAAAATTAAAGGATTACTCTGGTAATATTGCCAATCTTATAAATATGTTTAACGATAGAACTAAGAGACTGTACAGAAATAGAAAACCAATTCAAATCAAATGATATTAGTTACAATATTCTAATATCTAAAAATTCTCAAGACAAAAATTAGGCACATATACAATTGTTACTCACTCTGGAACATTAATAGAAATAATTTTTACACAGTTGTTCAAAACATTGAAAAAAAATCAGCCCTCCCTATATTCACCGATTTGTAATGTTTTGGAATCACAGTATCTGCACATTAATTTATTAAAATGTACCTATATCTCTATGTGTAAATTTAAAAAATCAGATGTATTAATCTTTAACTGAGGTTTAAAGTTTATATCTGTGCTAGAGATAATCTCTAGTTTCGAAAATGATTAGTAATAATCATTAGTGTATTTATCTGAAATGGATGGCATCTAAGTTGTTAGTGGAGGGAGTTGACAATGGTAAAGGAAAATGTAACAATTTACTCTAGATAAATACTTTGTATATAATAGAGATATATATGAGAGATAGTGACCTGGGCCAACTGATAAGTGCTGGTTTAGCACGAAATGCATCTTGGGGGTCATTTATCTTTTATTATATCTTTATTTATATGAATTTAAAAAGAATGGGAAAATATGGAGGTGTTTATGATAACAATAAAAATGGTATGATATATAGACAAAAATGAGTTTGGGATCGGAGACAACATTTTTCTTAATTTAGTTTTTTATATTTTCTTCTTATACAGACTTAAACGTCTATAAAATAATTAAACGGCCTATCACTTTATCTCAGGATTGTATCGGCATATGGGATTTATGACTATAATTATGGTAATAAAAACAGGATGGGATAGGATGTATTATGATTTACTTAACTAAATAAAAAATTGTAATATTTGCAGATTTTAATATACAAACCTTCTGGGGTGGTTTCGATACAATGATAGGGTGGCAGATAAGTTCAAGGCCCATTGATAATGACATAACTTCGCCACTCTGATTCTGGGACTTCTTGTGAATTCTCAAACAATAAAACTTTCGATTATTATTTTTTAGGTAAGTATATTTTGTCTTATCAATTTGAAACTTAAGATATTCTATTAGTAATAATATTCCGGATTATTAATAATGATTTATAATTACTATTTCTGAGTTATAGTACTTAAAGAAAAATAAAATTTCAGAATAATAAGACTTCAAATAATCCTAAAAACGAAATTAATCTTTTTGGTAGATTATTGTACTTCACCTAAGCAAATAAAATAAAAAAATCTTTCTATTCATTTATTTTGCTAGTAAAATCTTTTAATCAAGGCACGAAGCATGATTCATTTCCTTTATCAAATAAAAATGATTTTAAAAAAGTGATAGAAAGACATATGCGAAAACGAATGATGCGTCTATTATTAGGAGATAAGAGAAGCAAAGTAAGAAAAAAATCAATTACGGATAAAATCACATTAAAATAAATGATTGTATTAAAATTCAAATAATTAAAACAAATGAGAAAATCTAAAGAAATACAGCAAAAATATTATCTTTTATATGTATAAATTGCGTAAAATTTTTCGTAAATGTTTTTATTTTTGCTACTGTTATTCAAGATATATAGCGAATGTGTTTAAATTGTTAACATGTGAATATAGAATCAAACAAGTAAAAAAGGTAATTAATATCATTGATGGCTCAAAATAGACAATTTTATATAAAAATATACCAAATAGATTAAAAAAAATAATGGTTATGAAAATAAAATTTATAGATGACAATTCATTGTCTATAAATTAATTTTGAAACAGGTATTCTTAAAAAGGCAAATCTTGAAATAGGTATTCTTAGAAAGGCAGACCTAAATATTGAGATGCAACATGGGCTTCAACGTGTTGATGATGATTTGAACATGTTAAAAGATAGAGTATGGGATCATAGTAATATAATTATCTCAATTAAATCTGTTGCATATAGAAATGTTGTTTGGCCAAATATATTATATTAAATTCAGCCATAAAATTCCTATTGAATGTACTATGTGAAGGCATTTCCTCAATGGATTGGGCATGTAATGGACTTCAGCAACAGCAAACTTGTTAAAAAATGTATTTTATAATAAACCTGAGTATGTTTGTTATGAAAGAAACAGACTGCAGTCTTACCAGTGATTTTGATTGGGCATGTCTAAGTATAGAATACAAAAGTAGCTATAATTAGTCAAGGTATTGAAACCTTTTTTTAATAATAAAAAAAGATCACTGCAGCAAAGTTAAACAACTTTGAAAAATATATCAAATAAAGGGAATAAAAAAATTCAAAATTATCTTTAGAAAAGACAATATGAATATCATCATTACTATTTATAAACAATGTAACCATTCCATCTTCAAGAAAAAAAGATAAATAAAACGATGATGATGATAATAATAATCCAATTCTTTATTTAATGTACATATTCATAGCATTACGCCAATCATAGATGGCACAGTAATTAATTAATATATACGAATATACATTAGCATTAAAATACATCAAATAATAGAAAGACTCATGAAGAGGAACCGACTAATTGCTCCAAGCTATATCACAAGAGCAACATGGGAGAAGATTGGATCTACTTTGCTTCAAATACATATGTAATTGATGTCATTTTTGTATTTGTAGCATTCAATATAGCAATAGAATAAAATTTCTTTTAAAAAAAAGTAGAGAATAAAGTGAATAAATAAAATAAAAAGATAATATATCAAACTGAGTCAATGATGATGATGATAACAGTAATAATATTCTAGAGATGATTTGTATAGTAACTATGCAATTTAATTTGTGAACTACAAATATATTCACAAATAGAAAATTATTGTCCGTTAATCTGATTGTATTTTATCTTCATTGTTATCTTTTCAATGAAAGCAATCAATATTCTATTTCTTTAGAGTGTTTTTGAGATAATCTTAATAATATTTGTGAGATTGTCTCTCACACAAAAACATGTTCACATTTACAATATTTTTTTTTTTATGAAGACTTTTAACATTTATTCATCTCACTCATTCATTCCAATGGAGATGTGATTTTATAATAGTAAATCTATACTTTAATATCCAGAAAGTTGAAAAATATGTTGATTGCTTTATAGATTTAATGTACATATTACAATCTATCTAAAAAAAATTCAAGATCTTTAAAAAATTTAACATAATGCACCAAAATATTATATAATTACCACATCTTATTCACATGTTTATGTCATAATTATTATTTGATATAAGATGGCGATGCCATAAACTATCTATACCCACATTTGGATTTTTATCCTTGTCATTAATTAGAAACTAATGCACTTTTGGATCTAGAAGCCATATAAGTCCAAGACAGTAAATTTATATATATATATATATAAACAGGCAAAACTCACTATATGTATTGCCACTCACTGCAAGCTAGAGTAATTAATGGATGCCAGAAGGCTTGTTCATAAAATCTTAGATCTAGATGCAGTGCTCTCAGATCCAAGGCTTCTCACTGATGAAGGTCACAAGCCAGAAACTAGTCTGGGATATTGGATGAGTAGGCATTAGGTGGGTATTTTATGCACAAGCCTTCTGGCATCCATTGATTACTTTAGCTTGCAGTGAGTGGCAATACCTATAGTAAGTTTGGCATGTTTTAATAACAGTTATAAGCAAGCATAAGAAATAGCTAAAAGACTGAAGTGGAATTGGACTGGACATATTGCTAGAAGAGATAATAATAAATGGACAATTGAAATTTTAAACTGCATTCCAAGAGATTGTAAAAGACCCAGAAAGAGACTACATGTGAAATGGATGGTTGAAATAAGAAAATGTGCAAGGGTGATGTGGAGAAGAAAGACTAAAGATTAGAGAAGAAGGATTGAACTTGGAGAGACCTTCATTCTGCAGTGGATTGATAATGGTTGCTGTTGATGATGGTATATATTCAGATTAACAAACTAATATATAAATATATATATGTTACGATCCCTGCCTGAAGATCAATAATTAAGCAATGTCATAGAATAGTGTTAATATGTCACTGACACACATTATTTATTTTAAAAATAGATCAACAGGATTATAGTTTAAGTTTTTAATTAATAGAACAATTATATTATTTCAGATAATTATATTTTAAAAGTTTTTGAACATCCTATGTGTCTGAAGCTATCCTAGTGCCTCTCTAAGGAGTGCCAAAGCATGGAACCATGATCAGAGGTTAGGGAGGGTTCCTGACAGAGATATTTAAAATGCTTTCTCTGGCTAAGCATTTATCACAAAGCTTGTTGAGCAATTGGCAAATGCTCATTGTTTATATCTTACAAGCTTAAGAGAATTGGGTCATGTGATCTATGACTTATTTTGACTATCTTATGTGTTTGATTTGAGATTATTATCGATGTTAATATAAGCAAAGAGAAATTATAAAGAATTAAAACTGTATTAGTAAAAATCTGTTTTTTTTAAAATAATGGATTGATAAAATTAAAGATTTGTTGCATTTTAGGGGAGGGGGTATTTGTAAGTTTTAGTCCTTATATACACATGTAGAGAGCTATTCACAGAGGCAAAACTCTCCATACAGTAGTCCACTCAGTGCAAGCCAAAATAATCAATGGATGCAGGAAGGTTTGTTTATAAAATCCTTATCTAGTGCCTACTCATCCAATATCCCCAGACTAGTTTCTACTTTTTGGCTTTCATCAGTGAGGAGCTTTTGATCTAAGAATGGTGATCATGTGATGTAGAGCTTTTGTTAAGTGTCTATCCCATAGCCAAATCAACTAACCATCATATCCTAAGCTGTAAATGAGTATGTGGATATTTTTAGGCAGAAGGTAAAAATAAATATCATTAAATCTTTATTACTCAGCTATTAACATGGCTGTTGAATGATGACTCTTTTTCATTTTTCTCTTTGGAGGACTGTTTTTGTTTATTATCTACTATCTTATTAATTATTATAATAAATATCTATATATTAGTCTTATACTCTAATAATAACAGAAATGTATATTAAATAAATAAAAAAAAATCGAATGACATTTCTGTTCATTAATTCATAAGAAGTTCGAATGCCGAAAATAAACCAGGAATCTATTCGAGGATCTTACGCTCTCCAGTGTGTCATTCTACTACTGCACTAAACTACACAGATTAAACTTTGAAAAACGTTTGAAATGATGTTTACATTTTATTACAGTAGTATATACTGTGTAAGTTTAAATAATCAATAAAAATACTGCCTTGTTAAAAGATTTAATTTCAATTCGCATTTTTCTTATAATTTGACCTTATCTAAACTTTGAGGAAAGAAAAAATACCGGCCAACATCGTGAAAAGAGTGATAGAAGATAAATAAAATCTTCATGTAGCTCACTCGTTTACAACCCCCTTTATTTATGTTCTTGGAGTTAACAAATTACAAACTTCCTGAGGATCCGCTCTGAGGGAGATTATTTATAATACTGATAAATTTTTCCACTAATTTAAATCTATGTTTACATAGATAAGTCTAAAATACAATCTTGAAAAAATGAAGTTAATTAAATACAATTATTTTTTAAGCGCACACCTCATATATATATACGGTAAATAATAAATAAGTCAGATTATACATAACTGAATATGCAGTAGTTGACGCTTTCAATGAGTTAAATAACAGTAAATAAACTCTCCTAAAGACGTGTATAAAAACAAATGCTAAGAGACAGGTGATATCATTTTAATCTTTACGTACACTTTTCAAACGCAAACAACCTATTAGTAATAATACACAAATAGACATCACCGTTTACTAATTTACACAACGTTTTGAGTATCATTATTCTCCACTCTTCTTCAGGTGTTGCTGGCCTGACCAGTGACAATATAAATATAGGAGTGAAACTTACACTTTTAGATTCTCGAATATTAAATTTTAAGGCAATGCACTAACCAAGTGAGCCTTGTCCGACTCATTGACAATATTAGCATAGGAATCGAACTTAGATCCTTATATGCTCGGATATTGAATTTTAAGATTATGTTCGAACCAACTAGCTCAGTTAGTTAGATCATTACATTAAAATCGAATATATCTAAAGGTATAAGCTCGACTCCTATACTAATATGGTTATAGGTCAGGCCAGAAACACCTGAAGGAGAGTGGAGAATACTACTATTCAACACATTGTCTGATTACTAATCTAGCTCAGATGGTTAGAGCAATTTCTTAAAATTCAATATTTGGGAATCTAAAGGTATAATGTTCACCTGAAGATTTGTGATGATGGTGTTTTAGTTGTATTTATATATTGAACTATTTCCATAATCTAATATGAGTATTGAATGTCTTTAGAAAAATTTAACTTTATTTAAATATTCCAAATACATTCAATTGTTAGTAATAGCACATAGGTTATTATATGCACAATGTTTCGAGAGGTATTATTCTCTTCTTCAGGTATTACTGGCCTGACCAGGGACATTACTACCATGGGAATTGAACCTAGACCCTTAAAATCTTGAGTATTGAATTGTACGATAATGCTCTAACCAACTGAGACTTTGGAGGATAGCTCAGTTAGATAGAGTGTTATCTTAAAATTCAATATTCAAGAATCTAAGGGTCCCTGTTCGATTCCTATGCTAGTACTGTCACTGGTCAGGCCAGCAACACCTGAAAAAGAGGGATGAATAATCTTCTCAAAAATGCTGTGCATACACTAACCTGTGTGCTATTACTAATAGTTGAATGTATCTGGACTATTTAAATAAAGTTAATTTTTTCTAGAAGTATTCCATACTTACAGTCCAATATATAAATATATCCAAAGCTATAAGTTTGACTCCTATACTAGTATGCTCACTGGTCAGGTTAGAAACACCTGAAGAAGAATGGAGAATACTACTTCTTGAAATGCTGTGTACATACTAATCTTTATTGTCTATTTGTGTGTTATTACTAACAAGTTTTGTATTTGAAAAGTTTAAATAAGGTGGTATCATCTGTCTTTTGAAGAGTTTATTTAGTATTATATAATTCATTGGAAGCTTCAGTTACTGTCTGGTGAGTTTCATATATACTCTAGATGTTTTAATTAATATTGTATTGACCTTATTCATAAGATAATACACTGTTTCAAACTTCACAATTCATAACTTGAGGATTAGAGATCTGATAGGAGTGTTGGCTATTTTGTATAGTTTGATGCAATAGTAGATTGATGGATTCTTGAGATTATAACTTCAGCTCTGTTATCCAGAGCAATAAACTATGTTGTTATTTACTTATTGGCTATTTAATTATCTGAGTACCAGATTAATTCATAATTTAAATAAAAATATGTAAAAAACAAAACAGAAAAAATACAAATCTGGCCAATTGAATAGCACTGTTAAAATTCGCCTGCCATTTTTGTGCTAACACGCCCCCCCCCCTTCACCTTTTAAGCAATAGAATATTACTAAATAATAAAGATACTAGTGTACTATTTCTGCAATAAAAAAAAGATAAGAGGTCTTTTTACATACCTGAAAACGTAATAATCTTGCAAATGTCAAATAAACCTTGCGAATTTTTTTTCCCCATGTGTCATAGCATCGGCCAGGAAGCAAACCTGCTAAACCTGAAACAATTGCTTGTAAGGAAGCTGTGCTGACCCTTCAACCACCAATTTGACAAAAAACCTTATGATTTGAGTGTTATTTCTCATTGAAAAACGTATTTTTAAACGTGCACAAAAACGTGTCCCAAACAAAAGCTATCGCTGCCTTTCGGAGATTTTGGTTGTGTATCGTATTGAATTCTGCTGGTGTATAAAAATATGTTTTTTTTGTCTCATTAAAAAGTTTGCTGTTAAAATTTGAAATTAATTATTGATGTTACTTAATTCTGCGTTTAAAAAGTTTGTTGTTGAAATTTGAAATTAGTTGTTGTTGTTACTTAATTATGTTTTTTTTAGTGTGAATTTTTGGTTGATTTCTCATCTTTAATTTCAAGTTAATTCTTTTATAAGTGTGAACCCCAGTTTGTGGTTCCACCAAATTAGAAGTGTCACCACTGTCTGATCTTTAACTGCCACAATAAAACATCCGTTGATCTCTCCGCATATGCCACACACACACACACACACACACACACACACACACAAACCAAACAAATAATTCAGATCAAGAAAGAAATATAAATTAGAAAACTTTTATTACTGGTTTTACACATGCAGACAGAAAAAAAAAAATGGAATCAAAATTTTAATAAACCTATCCTCTTTTTTTTTGCAAATATACAGAACCAACCAAACAAATAATTCAGAACAATAAAGAAATATAAAGTATAAAACTTTTATGAGCACTTTTACACTTGCAGATGGAAAAAAATGGAATCAAAATTTTACTAAACCTATCCTTTTTTTTTGGAAATACACAAAACAAAAACAATAATTCAGAACAATAACACAAAACAAATATCAATTGTAAGAGTTTTCATGCAGAAAGGAAAATACCAAAAATAGTTTTTTATCATTGAGTAGAGATAAAAATGGGTCTAGACTTTTGGACCAAATCTGGTAGATTATTTTCATTCTAATCTAAAATTTAATAAAGAAGAAATTCTTTACCGTTCTTTATTAATAAGAAAAAAACATTTTTTTTTGTTCAATAAGAAAACAAAAGTATTTATTTCCAGTAAGGAAATAAAATTAAGATCAAAAAGCAAGACCCCATAGTCTTTGGACTGTTTGGGTGTGAACCCCAGTTTGGGGATCCACCAAATTATAAGTGTTGGTCTCTCTGCATAAGCCACCAAACATCCAATGTTGAGAAAGAATTCAGCCTTGTTGATTTTTCCTCCATGGAAAAAAAAGCCTGTCATCAATTGTCAAATAGAAATAATGCAATTAGAAAAAAGGCAAAATAACAGCCATCCAAGCAGATTTAAAAAAAAAAGACAATGTTTTTGCACCTGACAAATATAAATAAATAAGGCAAAAGAACAACAATCAAACACATGTTTTTCAAGATACATCACAGTGTTGATTTTCTTTCAGTTTGATATCATCGCAAGATTACACATTGATCTCTTTTTTCTCCAGTCTAAAAAACATCTCACCAAAGTGCTGCAATTTACATTTACTTTTTTTTTGATTTGCTTATTAAATTACTATGTTGACTTGGTTCTTACTTTTTTTTTTTTTTGGTGTTACTATTGTTGTTATTGTTCTTTCCCTTTAATTAAGAAAAAAAAAACACATTTCCATTTGGTGATTTGGAAACTTACATTGCATGGCAAAATTCCATTTACACCATGTATTGTGCAATTACATCTCTATAAACTTTTCAGATTGGGAGTTGGAGGGGGGGGGGGGATTTCCAATGAAAAAATCTCCATCTTGTTTCTGCAAGAAGACAATTCAAAATTGCTTAGTATTTCAACTATACAATGTTCTATTATGATACAGGAAATACCATCTGTGTGTATGTAATGGGTGGTTTTTAAAAATTATTTATACACATTTTTTTTGAAATTGATTGAATTAAGTGTCAAAGCATCGTTGTCTGCTTATGTGTGTATTTCATGGAAGTACATGTATATATCGTATAAAATCTTATTTCCTTTAAAAATATATATGTATATATCTTGTGTATTATGCCGGTAAGTAATAACATGTTACTTTGTTTCTATATAGATCAAGTATTTTCTACATTCTAAAAGTTTTTAGACTTCCAATATATTCTACTCACAATGAGACTAATAGTACAAAAATGTTTGCAGGATTTTATAGAAAGTATTATAAGTTTATTACCGAGAGTTTATTTTTTTTTACATGTGTCTTCCATTTTGACAAAAAATATTTACTATGTACCTACTATTAAATCCATCATTTCATTTATTAAGAAAGTAAATGTAGTGGATACAAAACATTTTGGAAAGCAAAAGAACAGTTACTCCATGCACGAGAAACATGCAAAAAATATTAACTTCATGGACTTTTGTTGCATGTTATTACTATTTTTAATCTCAAGAGAAAAATCAAGGAGGTGTATAGTGATCACGTGATGTTTATTAGTTTAAATCTCTGACTCTAATCGATAAACGTGTGTGCCTGTAATATCTTTAGGCATGCTATCTCTAAACAAAAAGAAATTATTATTTTTTGCTCTAATCCCTCATCATACCCAAACAACTCTGTCTTTATTCTCTGAGAAGGTCAAGAATTGAGAAGTGCATGATATGGATAGTAGTTCATAACCAGAAAAACACCTGATTCTTTCGCATCACCAGTAGTAAAAGAATAATTCTGTTATTGGTATTTAAAATACACGAATTTTTAAAAATTAAAATCAACTTCAAAAACTTTACATATTCTACTTTTTTTTGCTGTCTGAATGACATCTGCAATCTATTCATTATTGGTGAGGGACTTAATATTTTCTTTTGGTGCATTTTTTTTTTGAACTTATTATAGGTTTATCCTCTGATAAATAAATGGCAGTATGCAATAACCTTTTAATGTGATTAAGTAAATGTTCATATAATCTTTTTTTCTATACTATTATATATATTTCATTTAATGTAAATGGTGTACCACTTTTATAATCTGATGTAAATTAGTATACCATGAGGTCTCATAAAATAATCAAATGATTACAGTAACTCATTCATTTTATCATTGAAATACACGTATTTAAGGGTTATCAAGTCTAAATTCATGGCCTGGAATAAAGTTATCTAAAATAACTAAGCAGAAACATAAAAATATGTATTAATTTTATAGCATAAAGTTAATAAATAAGGAAACGTACATATCATAATAGCAGTTCATGTCATTGATATGAGAACTTATACTTTTTCAGCAGCAGTTATATTTGGGCTATATGCTTCACTATGCCTTATAATATTAGGCAGTTTGGTTTTTGTCTCAAATCTGATTAACCATACTTTGCTAGCAATAAATTTTTTCCCTAGAAGAGCATTTGCACTTTGGGAACTTAAGCAAAAATTTCTTCACTCATTTGCATGAGTATTTATTCAATTACTTGTCATTTGTTTTTAATTAAATTATATTTCATTCCAATATCAGTCTTTCAAGCTAATTGAGCACGCAAAAGGTGCATCACAATTAGCTTGAAAGGCTGATATTGGAATGAAATATAATTGCAAGCATGGCGCTAGATGAAATATTTGCTTATTTAAATCATATTTATAAATGTTTTTACTTGTTCCTTGATCTTATAATGTAGAATGTTCAATCTAAAAGCACATTTCATTGTCTACCTATTTTTTAATTCACTATTTTTTTACAATAATGTATATTTAAACAAGACATTTATTTTATATAGCACGATGTTTTATACACTATAATATTAATAAGCCAGTAAGCTAATGCACATGTGCTTTGTAGATGTAACTATATAAATGAATACTCCCACTTTCCAAACACAAGATTAAGTCTATGTATTTGCCTATACATAAACGTTTGCATTGAAAAGATAGATGGATTCATTCTATCTTTTCCCAAAGACTTTATCTTGTGTTTGGAAAGTGGGAGTATTCATTTATATAGTTACATCTACAAAGCACAAGTGCATTAGCTTATTGGTTTATTAATATTACAGTGTATAAAACATCGTGCTATATAAAATAAGTGTAGTTTAAATATACTTTATTGTAAAAAAATATTGAATTAAAAAATAGGTAGACAATGAAATGTGCTTTTAGATTGAACATTCTACATTATAAGATCAAGGAACAAATAAAAACATTTACAAATATGATTTAATTAAAAACAAATGGCAAGTAATAGAACAAATACTCATGCAAATGACTGAATAAATTTTTGCTTAAGTTCCCAAAGTGAAAATGCTCTTCTAGGGAAAAAATTTATTGCTAGCAAAGTACGTTTAATCAGATTTGAGACAAAAACCAAACTGCGTAATATTATAAGGCATAGTGAAGCATATAGCCCAAATATAACTGCTGCTGAAAAAGTATAAGTTCTCAAATCAATGACATGAATTGCTATTATGATATGTATGTTTCCTTATTTATTAACTTTATGCTATAAAATTAATATATATTTTTATGTTTCTGCTTAGTTATTTTAGATAACTTTATTCCAGGCCATGAATTTAGACTTGATAACCCTTAAATACATGTATTTCAATGATAAAATGAATGAGTTACTGTAATCATTTGATTATTTTATGAGACCTCATGGTATACTAATTTACATCAGATTATAAAAGTGGTACAGCATTTACATTAAATAAAATATCTACAAAGTGCATGTGCATTAACTTATTGGTTTATTAATATTACAATAATGTATATTGTGAATTTAGCCATGTCATATTCAGAAAATAAAATCACTGATTATGTACAGTCTTTTTTTAAACAGATGTGTGCTTTTTTTTAAAATTTCAATATTAATCAATAGTTTAATTCTACTTTTATGATTCATGAATACTAAAGAAAATATTAGTAAAAATGAATAACGTGCAGAGGAAAAACTAAATGCAAATAAGCTTACAAAATATGACTAAGCTGCCTGATGCTTTGCTTAAATCTGGAATACTCTGAAAAGTCTTATATCAACATGAACAGGCTAATTGTAATACTTGTTATTTCAGCTAATAATATTTATCAGTTTAGAATTGTATGTTTTGCACTTCAATATCCACTATTGTTTCCACAATTTTAGATCAAAATTATATTTTGAGACAATATCAATCTCCTTTCAAATTCTGTATTATGTCATATGGTTAAATATATCCATCCAGAAAAATACCTTTTAAAAATATATCTATTATTAAAACAGGCAAAAACTGACTATATGTATTGCCACACAGCAAGCTAGAGTAATCAATGGATGCCAGGTTTGTGCATAAAATCCCCATCTAGTGTGGCAATAGGTATAGTGAGTTTTTGCCTGTTTTAATGTCAGTTATAAGCAAGCATAAGAAATGGTGATCATGTGATGTTTATTGGCTTAAATATATATCAACTTGAGATTTAGCAAATTCATGTTTAGTGCATAGATTTTTACTATTATTGCCATAATTTCACTGGAAATTATTTCAATGTTAATACTAAAACTGCATTCAAATTTTGTTTTTATGGCCTATGATTAAAATTATTACAGCAGATACATATAGGAGAATATTTTTTAAAAATCTACAGTATTTCTTTTTTTTTTCCAAGGGTCATAGCATCGGCTGGGATGCGAACCTGCAACCCGTAAGGCAGTCGCGCTGACCTCTCGACCACCAATGCACACAGTATTTTCATTGCTACATATAGAAATATGGTAGCAAACTAAACTGATGACTAAGTCTGACATGAGAAGAATATCCTTCATTGTATATATTTGTGTATGTTTTACAGTTCTTTGCTGCATATATAAAAAGAGAAGCAAACTAAATTAATGACTAAGTCTAACATGACAATAATATCTGTTGTTCTAGTATTCACTGTATATATTTGTGATTGTTATATAAATCTAAATTTAGTGAGAAAAAATATTCTACAAACTTTTGTTATAACAGATTTCACTGTACATCCAAGCACTCTGTTGTTTTTGAGTAATCAATAAACTTTATTTTAAAATTGAATTTATAAGTTTTTTTATTATATAAAGTAATAAACATTTCTATAATCAAGATTTATTTTGTCATTTGTTATTATTATTGATGTTTTTATTTTAAATTTTGTCCATGCATTAAACATTTTTTTCTGTAAATAAAAAGCTAAAAACAATTTTTAATAATTTTAAAGAATTTATAATTTAATTAAATTTCTTTTAAAACATATGTGTTATAAATTATTCAGCTTTATATATTTTTTATTGTAAGAACAATCTTGATTTAAAATAATTAGTAGTATAGATCAAGTAAATGGTGATTCACTATCTATCTATCTATCTATCTATCTATCTATCTATCTATCTATCTATCTATCTATCTATCTATCTATCTATCTATCTATCTATCTATCTATCTATCTATCTATCTATCTATCTATCTATCTATCTATCTATCTATCTATCTATCTATCTATCTATCTATCTATCTATCTATCTATCTGTCTATCTATCTATCTGTCTATCTGTCTATCTGTCTATCTGTTTATCTACCTATCTGTCTGTCTGCCTGCCTGCCTATCTATCTATCTATCTATCTATCTATCTATCTATCTATCTATGTATCTATCTATCTATCTATCTATCTATCTATCTATCTATCTATCTATCTATCTATTTATCTACCTGCCTCTCTGCTTGTCAGTATGTCCATTGAGTTATCTATCCATCCATCGATCCACCCATCATCTATCTATCTATTTATCTATCTGGTTGACAGTCTATCTATCTATTTATCCATCCAAACAGCTATCTATCTTTCTATTTTTCTATTCATTAAATTATAAATATCATGTTCTACATCTATCTATAAACACCTGCAATTCTCCTAATATTAAAGTGTAAATATAGGTAATTGAGTTATATAATTTTTATCATCATTTCATTTAATATTGTTTCTTTGCATGATAAAAATCTCTCCAAATTTAATCCAGTTTCTCCACATTACACTAAAAAATATTCTTATTCATTAATCTATCTCATCTGTAATCTGTTTTTAGATCTTTAATAATATCTTGGAATCTAGTTTAAGATTTCACATGTACATGTATTATCATTTTTTCTAAAAATACATGCAGTCGCACTCTATTTCAGATTCTTAAATCTTTTAATAATTGACATTGTTAAATAACTCTTTCTTTCTTTTTCTTTCTTTCTTTCTTCCTTTCTTTCTTTTTTCTTTCTTTCTTTCTCTCTCTTTCTTTCTTTCTTTCTTTCTCTTTCTTTCTTTCTTTCTTTCTTTCTTTCATGTATTTCCAATTTTATTATTTCCCAAATACACTTCTTTATACTTTGTTGAATCATCTAAAGATGTGGTATTGCTCTTCTATTAAGTGCCCAAGTCTTAGATCTATAAGTAAGAATGATTAAAACACATTTATTAAAAAACTTTCCTTTTCAAACATATTATTTTAACTTACTTTACTTTTATGATTAATTTTATCCATTATGTTTTTATTTGTTTTAATAATCTGATCAAAATTTTTGTAACAATTACTTCATTCTAATTCAAAATTATTAATCTTTATTTGTGTTTTCTAAAAAATCCATTGAACATTACTTTAGTTGCTTCAATGATATATTTTTAGTCTTACTTTCTTGCTTTAATCTTAAAATTTTGGCCATATTTTCTGATGCTCTAAAGCATTATTTGTAAAAAAAATAACCATATCATCAGCAAAATATAGATGTTAAATAAGAAGTTCCCAAAGTGGTCAATATTGTTGCCATGGCATTGATTTGAATTTTCTAGAGATTGATAGTTTAAATAAAAAAAATGGGGGGGGGGGTGACAACAACAAAAGCAGACCCCCTTACTACTTCTATTTGTTTGCTACTTCAAAATATCTATGATTTCAATAGGTACCTAATTAAGAAATAAAATAATAAAAAAAACACATTACATACCAAACTTGTGAATGAAAAGGTAAAATGTTTCATTAAAAGGTTCCCATGTAAGAATGCCTGAAAATATACATAGCAGAAACATGTATGTGCTTTGTCTTATTGAATGTATTTGAGCATTATGGACATGAAAACATGTTGCATGCCCACATTGCTCATGGCGAGATGACATAAAATTCGATATTAGCAGAAGCTATCAGTCTTGTACAGTCAAAACTTGTACTTATTGTACATAAAATTTCTATGAAATGCCTACTCATTCAATATTCCCAGAATAGTTTCTAGTTTATGTCTTTCATCAATGAGGAATCATGGATCTGGTAGCATGACTATACAAGTGGATAAGCTTGCATTGAAAATGATACTGTGTTTTCATTTTGAACTTATAGCTTTATAGTTAACTCAAAAGGTAAAAGGTGGCTGCTGGAGGGTTGCATTAGATCCTAAGATCTAGATGCTGTACTTCCAGATCCAAGGCTCCTAACTGACAAAAATCACAAGCTAAAATCTAGTCTGGGGATAATGGATGGGTAGGCACTAGATAGGACTTTTATGCACAAACCTTCTTGCACCCATTGATTACTATGGCTTAAATTGGGTGGCACTACCATATTGGGAATTTGCCATTATTTTATTGAAAAAAGATGCAGTAGAAAATATTTATATTTATTCATATAAAATTAATAAAGTCATCATTTTCACGTAGTCTTAAAACAAGTTAGAAGTCATTTGCCTAATATAGACAGGTGGGTAATGGATTTAGGCTCTGCATAAATTTTTTAGTACTTTCTGAAATGCATTCTGCCAAAAAATGATCTTGGAAATTGTTTTTAAATGTTTGTAGATGATAGATATCACTAACATTTAACAAAAACCATAATAATGTTATATATTGTATTAAGAAAGTAGAAAACAATGAAACACTGCAACCAATAATGAAGTGTTATCAATACAGTGAAAACCACCATTGTATAGGTTCCTAAATGGGTAATTACAGAAAGATAAATTTAACCTAGCAGTAATGCTTTATTTTTGATTATAATTTTTTCATTGTCTTTTTCTACTTAAAACAAGATTATTATAGAATGTATGAGTAATTATAAATTCTTTATTTTTTCTACAGGTAGTCGACTCACTTTCAAGACAGAGAACATATATAATAGAATTATCTAAATTTTAAATGTACTTATCATCATCATCATCATCATCATCATCATCATCATCATCATCAGTATTTTAACCATTATCGATCCACTACAAAATAAACGTCTTTCCAAGTGCAATCCATCTTTTCCATTCTCTAGCCGTATCTCCACACCCTTCCTTATTTTATCCATTCATCTTTTACAAAGATATTTCAAATGATAATTTAAACAAAAACTATACAAAAAATATATAAGCATGACAGCTTATTAATTTATGTCAAAATTTTATACAAAATTATTAGGAAAGATTATATTCCCTAACAATATGCTTTCAAATCTGTATCTTAGCTCTTGTCAATGTAAAAACCTGTATAATATTTTTTTTTTAAAAAAAAATAAAAATTCTGCTAGACTTCATCTTCTTAACTCTTACATATTAATTTTACTGGTGAAAACCTCTTTCATTTTGACTTAAACAATTTTCTAAGATTTTTTTTTTTTTCAAAAAAAAATCAAATTCATATTAACAAATACATTACTTTTTTTTTTCATTTTACTTATTTAATTTATAGGGTATATGAGTGCAGACTTTCACACCACCCTGCCACTCACCACTCTATCTCATATCACTGATACACTTGAATACATATATGTCAAAAAGATAAATAATCACCAATATCCATATTTCATGCTAAACCAGCAATCATCAGTTGGTCCAGATTATCATCTCCACACATATATGCAATAAGTGCTCAGATATATATTAAGATAGCCAATTTTTATACTTTAATAGACAGGTTTCAATCCACTCCACACTCCAACTCTTCAACCGTCCATCCAGTATATGAGGGGTCAGATTGGCTTTAGGTCAACGTGGGTATAACAAGAATCTTGGCCTCAAGATGACCTTTGAGCATTCGATTCTCAGATTTTCGATTGGATGGATGATTAATAAGTTGGAGTGTGGAGTGGATTGAAGCCTGTCCATTAAAGTATGAAGATTGACTATTTTAATATATATCTGAGCACTTATTGCATATATATGTGGAGATGATAATCTGGATCAAGTGATGATTGCTGGTTTAGCATAAAATACTTATATTGGTGATTATTTATCTTTTTCGACATATATGTGTTCAAGTGTATCAATGATATGAGATAGAGTGGTGAGTGGTGGGTTGTGTGAAAGCTGTACTCATATACCCTATATATGACATATTGATATAGGTATATAATAAGCCTGTATTTCAATTATTATTTAATTTATGTGTAATCGATAATTGGACTTCAGCTGTAGATATATACCATACTTAAAACGAATGAAAGTGAAATGAATGTATGTTTATTATAGTGTTTTCTAAAATTGTTTATAGATTACTTATTCATCCACTAGATAGCAGTGCTGTTGGCAAAAAGATAAAGTAGGTTATAGATCGTTCATAACAAGATAAAACATCACCGACAGCTATCATAAAAGAATATCTAACTGTAAAAAAGTTTTAAGTCTGATTAGAACTGATAACATTTTCAAGTCTATCTGGCCCATATTTGAACCCAGATTGTAAAATGGGGAGTACAATTGAACTGCCACTATACCACGAGTTCTTTTTTAGGATAGTGCTATAAATGAGTGTTAATTCATTAATACATTTTGACTATTTGACTTTTATTCACAAAAGAAAAGCACAAAAAAGCTTTTAAAACATTTTTAAAAATTTACATTAGGAAAGCTTGAAAAATATTTTAGTTAATCATTTCAATTGAAATGCGATCATTTAAGTTAAAGAATTTTATTGACACAAAATACCTGGAAATGTGTAACTTTCTAACTTTACATTATTTTATATACCCCATTAATAACCTTGGCCTGAAAAGCTATTTCAAATATTTAACACCAATCGTACTTTTTTAAATCTCCGGGATAAAAAAGGTCAACAGATTTTTCTAACTATTTTATAAGACAAATAATTGAAGAATTTTGTTCAGCTCAACTAAGAAACTATATTAAAAAAATAAATATTCTGTGCCAATTTTTTTCTTAAATATTTGATTTATATTTTGAATAATATTTATGAGGTATTTTATCTTTAAAACTAAAAATTAAATATATAATATGTTATATTAATTAATTTTATTTTAAATTGTTCTTATTTAACAAGCGTATGCATATATTCTTCATTTTTAATTACATTGCTTTTGGTTTAGAAACTTAAGAAATAAATGTTTCTGTTTATGATGTTTTAACATCACATGACCGTGTGAGCAACTAACCTTTGATTATTTCTTGGAGCTTATATGAAGCTTGAGTATCAGTAGTGTCATAGCTAGTCTTAATCTTTAAATCATGAAGTCCAGAATCTATACCAACTTTATAGGACTTATCCACAGCTTACGCTCAATTTTCAAGGGTAACTCTATTCATTGTACTTCAGTGCTGACCTCTATTATAATCCTGAGTATTTACTAGTTAACTCAATAGTAATTTCTACTAAATCTACATCCAATAGTGTCATATATGTCAATGAATACATCAAACTTTTTTCTAAAACTTGTTTTTATATGACTATAATAAAAATAAAATACAAACGTTTTGACTATTTTATAGTCTTTTTCAAGGAACACATTTAAAAAATTTTACAAAGAAAGAGAAAGATTATGCAAATGTGTTTCTTGAAAAAGACTATATAAAATAGTCGAAATGTTTGTATTTTATTTTTATTATAGTCATATAAAAACAAGTTTTGAAAAGAAGAAGTTTGATGTATTCACTGACATATATGGAAAATTATAAACTATTTTAAAAAGAAAAAAATGTGTAAATGATATTTTAAATCCAATAATATCTTCTAGTACTATACATTGTTCTAGCTTACAATAGGAATATAAACATATTTAATAATTTTGGTCAGTCATTTATTAGACTAGAGATTATCCATTTAATGAATAATATTTCTGTAGTATTATTTTTCACTACACCACTGATTTCTATCCACTTTTAACACTTTGTGGAGGGGTATAATATTCACCATATTACTAAAAATATGTGAAATAGATATATGATCCCAAGATGCATATTTCATGCTGAACCAGCATTAAACAATTGGCCCAAATTATAATCTCTTACACATTTCTTCATCATTGTTAATTATATATAGAAAGCCAATTCTACAGATTAATTGATAAGTGTCAAAATTGTGAGGCCAGAAAGTTTGACACTTATCAATTAAACTATACCAAAAATTATGTGCTTTAAAGCTTGTTAGAGAAGCTATGTCTATCAATATTTATTTATGCTTAACTCTTTCAAAGCTCCGTGGCTTCATATTCATAGCTGAGTGCAGTTGATAGTAATGAGGGGGAGTATTCTAATTTATGCTAATTGGTTAGGTGCTATGTTTTAGTATTTTATTTTATTTAACTTTTATTAGGATTAGTTTGTCCATCTTTTTGAAATGGTGAAACAGGTGTCTTTTCTAGTGATATATTAAGTGTCATTATTTATGAAGTATGCTTCCTTTATTTTCCGCCTATGATCATTTCTCTCTTTGCACTTCATTCTGGGGTTGGCAGGTTCGAATTTATGACCTGTGGTCTTTTCATGCTCCAAGAATGCCAATGTATTTGACTCTATATATAGTGAACAATGATAAAAATAAGTGTAAGAGATTGTGATCTGGGCCAACTGTTCAGCCGAAAAGTGCAACTTGGGCATCATACATGTTTTTCACATGTCTTTAGTCATATGTTTATACCCCCCACAAAGTGTTGAAAGTGGATGCATGAGATCAGTATAGTGAAAAATTATACTACAGAAATATTATTCATAAACATATTTACGTTTAAATATTATTATTGCTGCATACATATTATACAAAATTTAAATAATATGGCGAAAGTCATTTAATTATTAAATGTAGCAGACATTTTGTAAAAAATTCCACGTATATTATTCCTTTTTCTCAAACAACTTTGACCTTTTTTCTTTATAGTAAACATTTAATACATGCCCTTAACTGTAATAAAATGAATGGTAATTTTTCAACTGTAGTTAAAAGCCCTTCCAATAGTCGCAGGGCTTTAAGTTCTTGATCCGAATTTTCTTTTTCTAAGAACCCACGTTGGACAAATTGAGATTGTTACAATCAAAATTCTGTAAAGAAAGGAATTGGCATCAGTTTCATACTTCTAAGAATCTTTTACTTGCTATGGTCGGTGAAGTTGGAGAAGTTTCAGAAATTTTATAGGTAAATACATATTTATTATTTTACAGTCAGTGGAAAGAAGATGTCAAAGAAGGGTTGCCTAATTGGTCTGAAAAGAATAGAGAGCATCTTGCTGAAGAATTAAGTGATGTCTTGATATATTTAATTCGTTTGGCAGAAAAATGTCACGTTGATCTTCCACAGTAGCAATGAAAAAAATTTCCCTTAATGGTAAAAAATATCCTGTAAATAAAGTCTCTGGTTCCAGTAAAAAATATACTGATTATGAATGATGTTTGATGTAAGTTGTATATATATGTAACATAATAAACATTTTCTCTTTAAAAAAAAAAAATTAAATAATATATATTTACAATAACTTAAATTTTATGTAAATTAAATATATATCTAAAATAATCATAAAAAGCATATAATATTCAAATAATTACATTAAAAAAAAAAGTTCCGAAAATAAATTTTCAAAATCTTTCTAAGAGTTTGTAAACAAGATATATTTAAAAATAAGAGCTTATTATTTTTTATATACTAAATCTTCAGTTAATAGTAAGATTAAATACAATTGAGTTAATATTTACTATTTTAAAAGTATTATAAAGGATGAAGGGAGCAGTTCAGTTCAGATTTTACTGTGTTTAAACATCATTTGATCTAATAAACTACTGTCTTCATTTAAATAAATTGAATTCTTAATTTTGATCAATCATAAGCAAATGGGAAGACAATTTTTATCAACTTTACTAACAAAAGCCTTATTTTGCTAACCAAAAAAAAAAGGAAATGAAGTTGCAAAAATCTTTTTAAATTGTAAGTGAAATCTGTCTAATAAATTGTTACAAGTTTCCCCATGCTATAAGTTTATCATTTATATAATATGCACTTCTGTTTGTTATTATATAATTATATGTTTCTTTATAAGTAAATAAACAAACTGTTTAAATATATTGATAAATGCATACGCGAAAATCTAAAAGTAGATATTGCAATTTTATCATCTTGAAGTTCCAATGACACCTTATTAATATCACTTCTAACCATCACATGATCACCATTCTTTATGTTTACACATATGCCAAACTCTATATAGTAGCACCATTCAGTATAAGCCAGAGTAATCAATGGATGCAAGAAAGTTTGTGCATAAAATCCCTCTCTAGTGCCTATTCATCCAATATCCCCAAACTAGTTTCTAGCTTCTATCTTTCATTAGTGAGAAGCCTCTGTGTGATGGTTAGTGGAATACCAATCCTGCCCAATAGGATTATGGTGTCTGTGGTTATGAACAAACAAAAGACACTAAAAAGTATGTTTCCTGAACTGAGTTCAGATCTATGTGACTATACAAGGTAATGAGCTTTAATTGAAAACATTACTGTATTTTCATTTTGGACTCAAAGCTTTATAATTAGCTAATAAGGTAAAATGTAACTGCAGGAGGGTTGCATTAGATGCTAAGATCTAGATGCAATGCTCTCAGATTCAAGACTCCTCACTGATGAAAGCCACAAACTAAAAACTAGTTGGATGAATAGGCACTAGATAGGGATTTTATGCACAAACCTTCTTGCATCCATTGATTACTTTGAGTTGCACTGAGTGGTTGCTACTGTATAGAGTTTAGCCTTTGTGTAATATCACTTCTATGAAAATTATTTAAAAATCAATATCTGCAAATTTTAAAAAACTTATAGTAATTTAATTATATTATCTATTACTAGAAAAATTAAGTGATGTTCAAACACTACATTGGTAACCAAGCTGAGATATTTGCTCATTTTTTTCAAATGAAAATTGATCCATTAACATTAGGTTCTTGGGATGCCATTTTGAATCAACTGTGACTATGAATGACCTTCAATAATATAAAAGAATATTTTATACATTAGAAGAATTTTTCCATATTCTTTTTATTTCTAAACTTGATTCAGTTTTGCACACAGTTATTTACTACTTATTCTACTTGAGTAAGACAAATATTAAGTACAAAAAGAAAAAAAAAGTAAAAATAAATAAGTAAATAAAAATATTTAAACTGGAAATATTAAATAATAAATTATTTACATCAATATAAGTGATGATTTTTTAAATAACAATAATTATTATTATTGTAATTATATATTCATTGGGTAACTAACTTTTCTTATACAAATTGTAATTAAATTATAAGTACGTTCCTATTGCATATCATTTAATTATTATTATTAAATGGGTCAAAAATATTTCCTATGTTATATTAAGACTAGATATAGGTCACATAATCTCACATATCATTATTTAAATGTTTTCAAGAATAGTTTTCTTTATTTTACTCTAGAGCCATCTAGTGTAAGTTGAATAATCAACGTACACCAGAAAATCTGGAAACTATTTTGACGATAGATTTTATCACACCGTTCCATCAGAATCACATTAATTATTCAAACAACAACAGATGGCGCTATATTAGCATAAAAATAATTATTCTAAGATTAGATATTGGTTTGCTTCAGTACTAATATTTATTATGCATTTACTTCTAATATAAAATATCATTAAATATGTTATGCCAGATTACAAATTGGATTAAACTAAATTTCATGAATCACATATACTATTTTTTATAGACAATAATAAAAATAATATATATTGTATCGGTCACTCTATCTACTTTTGATCACAGAGGGTGCCACCAGGTCACTGTGTACCTGGAAAATTTAATATACTATGATCAAAAGTTAATGATGATGATTGACAATGGCTAAACCCAGGGAGAGAAAGTGATCTGAGACAAACAACAGCTAATATAATTAAAAAAAATTTAATTGTTTATTAATATTTAAGAAAAGAAATAAATCTCAGGCAAACAAAATATAAGAGTTTGCCCAAATTTTACTGGCGTATTTACCAGAGAATGTACATGAGTAATGCAAATATTTAACATCCTGACAGATAAGTTTGTTTGTTCACTTACAAATTTAAAAAGAATTTTTAATACCTTCCTGCTGGCAATTTATAAAAACCAATTCTAGTTTCCTAATTCAGAAAAGCAAAACAATAGGATCTTGTAGGAAATCAATGAAACATCACGAGTGAGCATAATGCATTGGGTCCAAGGACATCATATGTCTGCAGGATGACTCATGATATACTACTTATAAGGCAATTCATGGTTAATTTCAAATACAAGACCAGAAAATGTGAAAAACAACTGTGACCTTATGCAATCTTAGATAGAAAAAACAAAATACCAATTTCAAAAAAACAGAACACTACACACAATAAACCGCCAGTCAAAAGATTAGCAGTCTGCAGGAAGCACAAACTAAATTTATTTAAAATTAATTACAAGGTAATAAAAGAGAGACAGGTGAGCTAAAAGAAAACTACTAATATCTGTCCAACTACTTATCAAAAGTTAGTAATATAAAAAAAACACACAATAAGCATCTAAAAATATAATTCACAATACACTCTCTGATTCAAAAGTTTAAAATCACAAATATGCATTCTCCAAATGGAGACTACTTTACATGCAATAAAAAATAAATGCAAATACATACAACAAATATAATATTAAATGATTATAAAACTTATAACCACAGATTTACTTTTAGATTAAGTGGAGAATTTAATTAGAGATTTATACCCTGGAAAGAATAAATATTTTAATCTTATGGTAAATCAGAGTTCAATGAGTCCTTCAAGGAGAGAGCACAGTTATTTCTGAGTTCAATATTGAGGTGGCTTTATCTCTTCATGGTGGCAAGTATAGATGCATGCTTTGGAATTCATTTTAATTTAGGCTTTCATGGCATGACTGGAAGGAACAGCTTGGGATCAGGAGTCTGTATATAGATAGGTTTAAGAGGGCATGTTGTAGATTTGAACACTCATGATTGGTAATTTTATCATCTTGTTAAAGCAAAGGCTATTAAGCAACTGTAGGCAATAATAAAAAATTCAATATGTCTTAACGACAGGCAACAGAATATAATATCCATGGCAGTCTGAGGATGAGAACAGCAATCTTTTTAAAATATCTGGCAGGACTGAAAACTATCCAAGAGTCTCCATGGACTAATATAATGGAATAATAATGAATAGCAGAACAACAAGAAGCTGAATCAATATTCTTCTTTAGCAGAATAATCTAGGTCAAGTCAGGAATAATCAGTCCAAAATTTTGAGGCCATTTATATGCTCTCTTATCTCCTACATAATCTTTCTTGTTTTTAATTAAAAGTTTTAGCCCAGGGCAAATATCCATTTCACATTTAATCTTAATTAAAAATAATGATCAGGGTGTTATCTTATTTAAAAATTAATTAATACAAAATTAAATCTCTGCATTTAAAATTAAATTAAAATGGATTACCATTAAAATAAAAGGAACAGGAATGTAATTAACTTTTCTTTTAAAAGTAAAAACTTTTTCAAAAAGATTAGAATTTTTAAATTAAAATGTTTTACAAAAAAAAATCCAAGAAAAAAGATTTTAAAGTACAATTTAGTCAAGCATTGGTGGTCGAGAGGTCAGCAATAGCTGCTTTACAAGCAGTTGTCTTGGGTTAGCGGGTTTGCTTCCTGGCTGATGCTATGACACATGAGGGAAAAAAGAGTACAATTTAATAAAAATAAAAAAATCACAAAAGAGAAATAAATGAGTATGTGTTTTATATTACATACTCTTAATACGTAAAATAATATGATATAAAACTTTGACGTAACTTTTTTTTAAAAAAAATACGGAAATCATTTTAAATATCATGATGGAACTTTTGAAGTTGATAGAGTATCTGCTTCAATATATAATATTTTATGATAAATTTTTATTTACTGTGCACTAAAAAGTGAAAAATAATTGTTTTCTTCAACCACAATTGATGTTTTTATATTTAACATGAAATTAAAGTGTGGCTTATGCATAAATTAATTCAATCATTAGTGATACTATGCATTAAAAAGCAAAAAATAATATTTATATTCTTCAACCACCATAGAAGTTTTTATATTTAAGTTGAAATCAAAGAATGGAGTGCTCAGAAATTAATACAATCACTAGAGAACTTTTATTTCATGTTAAATGTAAAACCCTGTAGCATAGTTGAGGAAAACAATTATTTTTTACCTTTTAATGCATAGTAAATAAAAACATTTATTATAAGACTTTTTATGTATACTATTTTTATCTTTTTACTATTGGAATCTTTTTTTGTCATTATTTGATTTTAATTAAAACAAAGAATAAAAACAATATTATAGTCTGTGTGATATTTAAAGAAAATTTGCATCTTGAAAATCTATTCTAATATTTTATTTATAAAAAAAGCATGTTAAGAAAATTAAGATTTCATTTTTTTTTCTCCTGAATTTACTATAAATGCTTTTTAGTGTGATATAATGCAATACACTGTGACTTTTTCTTATTTGGAGTCAGGAATCTCTCAGCCACTATTCCCAAAGAAACCTGTTAGCCACTTTACCTTCCATTTCCAATTCCCCAACCTAAGTTTTTCCATATTAGTGATGTGATGTAATGCACTGTGACTTCTCCTTAAACAGAGTCAGGAATTTCTCAGCAACTATGCCCAGAGAAACCTGTTAGCCACTTTATCTTCCATTTCCCACTCTAAATTTTTCCATATTCTGCTCCATTCCATTTCCACAACATAATTTTTGTCAACTCTATAGCCATTATATCTAAATCTCCCTTATCTTTTCCCAAACCCAGCATAAATACCAATAATCCACTTTTTGTATAATCACTCTTTTTATATTTATTCTTTCATAACTTCATTATTTATACCATTTCTGTTTTCAAGCATTTACATTCAATTAACAAATGCCTAATATTTTCTATTCCTTCCTTACTCAATTTACAGACTACATCAGCCATATTTTTCCATTTATGTGTATATTCACTTGTGGCTAAACACCCCATTCTAGCCTTAAACAATAAACTACTTTCCTTACTATTATCATATATTAACTGACACCTAATATTCTGTTTACTTCCATATATATTTAAACTCTTTTTATTAATACTAGTTCTATATCTCTCTAACTCCCTATTCTTTATTAATAAATCTATTCTTTTATCCCATTCCTTACCATATATATGTATACTGACCTCTTGTGAGCATCACTGAAACCTTACTGAAACAATATCAACATGTTTGAAATTCAATCCACCCAATATCATTGTACTAAACAAACAAGAGGATTACCTTTAAATATCTTTTTGCTACATTGCATTGTCATCAATTCTACTACATGTAAAAATTTGAAAAAAATCTATTTGATAAAAATATATTAACATTTAATTACAAAATGTAGCCTAAACAAACATGAGAGATTGTGACCTGGACCAAATGATGAGTACTAGTCATCTCGAGGGCCATTTGTCGTCTGTTGTATCTTTATTAATATGATTTAAAAAGAATGTGTGATTCTGATGGAGGTTACTTAATATATTTATAATAAAACATAAAAAATTGTCATTAATAAATGTACTATTTATTTGTTGTCAAATAAACAAAATTATAAAAATTCAGTCAGTTTCAAAGTTCTTACTTTTTTTAGAAACCTACATTTTTTTATAGTATTTCACAATTTTATCAATATCATAATATAGTTTTAATATGTTTAAAAATTTGACCCTCAACAATTATAATTAATTTTTAAATTTTTTATAAAATGCAGAAGTTCCTATGTTTTGAACCCTAAAGTAAAATGTCTTGTGCCATATCTGTGTGATTCCTAGTTCTGATTACTACAATATCAATAATAAAGAATTTATCATATTCAGAAAAGTAATTCCAAACCTATAATTTTTTTATTCATAATTCACTGCTGGGAAGAGATAATGACATCTTTACTAAATGTCATAATAAGAAAATTCGAATTGATAACAAAACATGTTATAATGATATCTGCATTAAGTTTGTTAAAAAATAAAAGTAAATAAATAAAAGCTCACAAAATAGAATGAAGCAATTCCAAGATTAGTAGATAACAATATATAGATCAAATTGTATTTTATATGTTGTAAAAAACACCAGCACTATATGTTTTCCTGAAGGTTGTGATGATGGTGTTCTAGTTGTACTTTTATATTGGACTATTTCCATCATCTAATATATGCATTGAATGTCTTTAGAATTTTTTTTAACTATTTAAATATTCCAAATATATTCAACTGTTAGTAATGGCACATCAAGCATGTTAGTATATGCACAATGTTTTGAGAGGTATTAGTCTTCCCTCTTCTTCAGGTGTTGCTGGCCTGACCAGTGACAGTATTAGCATGGGATTCAAACCTAGCTTTTTCAATTCAAAACTCAAGAATCTAAGGACACAGGTTCGAATCTCATGCTAGTACTGTCATTGGGCAGGCCTGTTGGCAGGATGGCTCAGTTAGTTAGAGCATTACCTTAAAATTCAAAACTCAAAAATCTAAGGACCCAGGTTCGAATCTCATGCTAGTACTGTCACTAGTCAGGCCAGCAACACCTGAAGAAGAGGGGAGACTAATACCTCTTGAAACATTGTGCATATTCTAACCTGTTTGGTGTGCTATTACTAACAGTTGAATATATTTGGAATATTTAAATAAAGTTAAATTTTATTAAAGACATTCAAGACATATATTAGATGTTGGAAATATTTCAATATAAAAATACAACCTGCACTATATCTCTGTAATTTTATTAAAGATGTATAGAATGTGTTAAAAAAGCTTAAATGTATAGTGTTTTTGTAACTAGAGACAACAGAAAGAAATGCTTTAAATAGGCATATTATTAAATGCTCACCATATAGGCATACAATAAATACACATAGAAGAAACCTTATCAACAAATATGACAGTTCTAATAAACTTTGAAAATAATTTACAATAACTTTACGATTAAATGTTGTAAAATGCTTAAAATATGCAAAACCATAAACATCACATATATACTTTGAAAATATATTTAAGAGCCAAAGTTGAAACATCAGATGTATTTGACTTAAAAAATCATAGTTAACTGTTCTTTCTTTAACTGTACAAATATAAGTCATAATTTATCAGTATCAAGAGCAGTAATATTTATTTTCTAGTGCTTAATGTTGATTAGGCAAAAAGTTTTAATATGAGGGAGACTTAAAAGGAACTGGGATAATGTCTTGTGAACAAACCCATAGCAGTGCATGCTTCTGCCACTAGTTTCCTCTTGTAGAATTGCTTCTACATCAGTCTGCTTATGGTAGCATAGAGTGAAGCTGTGGAGCCACATAGTAAATTTTTTTAAGCACTTATTACTTATTTGTCTATTTTTGTAATAACTGAAAATTTGGAACAACATTCTGTTTCCTGTTAAAGAAAATGGTGGGGGAAATAATTGTAATCATTGAACCAGTTTAAATGCCAGCTTTTTTGGGAATAACACAAGTCTACAAGTAGTTTAGTTCAAATTTATCATGTCCCAAAAAAGCATGGTAAAGTTCAATATCAAATGCTGATTTTTTTAAAAAAAAATAGTATTGTTCACTCAGAATTCATTCATAATGGTCAGTCATTTTACCTATACATTCTGAAATGTCTGTGCTATGCAGTGAGGCAGAAAGGTCCTGAATTGTAGTAAAATGGGAAGTGGACGTTTAACCATTGCAATGTGTCAGCACACAAAGCCTTGTCCATGGAACAACTTTTAATCAAAAAACAGTATAACCTACCTTATCTACCTGTCATATTCACTGAACCTCACTCTATGTTTTATTTTCATTTCTCTGAATAAGAAATGCCTCAAAGAGAAATGTTTTGTAGACTTGGAATAACTGGAAAAAAATGGAGACATTAAAAGACATTACCTCACAAGTTAAGAACTGCTTCAAAAAGTCCAATGCACATTTATTCCAGTGCATCAAATGAACTACAAGTGTGAAACTTAAAATACCTTCACATTTAATTCACCAAATATTATATATAAATAAGCAATGTGAAATCTTTGGATTTATTATGCAGCAATTTTTAAATCTAATGAAATGATAGTAACAAATGTAAATATATCAAATTTATTAAGCTCAAGCAAATAATATTATAATAATGTAAAAGGCTTAAATAAATGTGAAGGTATTGTAAGTTTCACACTCGTAGTTCGAAATGCTTGAGTCTGGCTTATTTATATATAAATTAAGGCATAGAAGAAGATGGTCCCATCTTTTTCTTATAGTTCTGACTTGTGTTTCAGAATTAAGAGGTCCATGTGCAGTTATTATTACATCTGACTGGCTGTACGTTAGCATGTTTAAGGCACAGGTTTTGAAGGTTTAAGTCTTTCACATTATTATAACATTATTTGCTTGCACTTAATAAATTTGATATATATATATATATAAATAATTGAAACTTTCTTAAATATCACAATGTGCATATTTAAGTAATCAAGTTTATTTGAAATAAATTCAAAACTAAATTCAAAGATATAAAAAAGTGTGCATTGAATTGGTTATACACTTTGATTATTTTATTTCATATTCTGTTAACTAAATAAATTACCAAAAAGCAAATTGATAAACTTGAATCTTAAGTACTTTAATCATAAAATACAACTGGGTCTCATTTTATGCAGTAGATAGGTTCCACAGGAAACCCACATTAAAAAAAATCACACAAAAATAAACTTAACTTACCTTGAAAAATGAGGGATAGGGTCTGTAATTTTCAGAATTCGCATAAAAGCAAAGCAACAAAGAAAAATTACTTTAAAATTCACATTAAAAAAATAAGCAAATAAAGTATGACTAATAAAAAATTTCAAATATTTGAAAAAAATTAGTACAAGACAAACTTTTTTTACTTTTTTTATTAACTGCAATATTTAATTTTACATTTTTCATACATATTTTAATCATTACCGCTAGCGTTCATTTGTAAACTGGAAATAAATCAGACTCAATGTGATGTATTGTAGCTTCTCCTTAAACAAAGTCAAGAATCTCTCAGCCATTATGCCCAGAGAAACCTGTTAGCCACTTTATTTTTATTTGTGATGTGATGTACAATTAGCACCACTTTCAGTCTTATGCTGTGTTAACCCTTTTCTCGCCTCTTACGAGGTCTCTTGTCGACAGCTGACATCACTCTAATTTCATTAGTTTTAATGGTAGCATATTCGTTTGACAGTTATTGATTAGGTTTTTAAAAGTTCTGTAAGATGGTGCCCTCTTCCGAATTATTTTACAAGTAAAAAATCAAAAAAACTGCATTTAAAACTAAACAAAGAAAGAACCTTGTCAGTGATTGGTTGTCAGCCAGCTCTCAGTCAAAAAAGACATTCTGATTGGCTGGAAAGAACAAAGAAACCGCCTGATCAAAGAAAATAAAGAAAAATGCTGAGGTTTTCATTTCAAATATAATTTTAAAGAATATTAAGTATATATTGAGTAATTACAAATCATTTTCAGAGAGAATACTAAAAAAAAACAAAATTATTTTCGAAAAATATTGAAGATTTTAGTAAAAATATTTAAGATTTAGCAAAAAGAAATATTTACTTTTCTATAACATAAAAGACATTTACATCACGAACTCTTTGTTTATATGATAGCTTTTATGTTGCCGAAATTGAATATTTTATAATAAATAAATAGCAATTTATTTTTGAAAGAACTTTCGTTCACTTTTATAACCTGACAATGTATTAATATACTTTTTATAAATGAATATAAAGTCAATATGATATTAAAGATGAAAATATTTTGACAATTGACTTGTCTTCAGTTTCTGAGCTGGCCAATTAAAAGCTTTGATTTTTAGCTGACACAACCAATAATATAATCAGCGGTTTTAAAGGTTAATGGATTTTTGTTTCTATATTAAAAAAATGAGATCAAAATCAAAACAAAAAGATTATACATTATCATTAGAAAGATTATTTCCAGTTTATAAAATCTTCGTTTTTTATTTTAAAAATCTAAAACATTATTTATTTCTAAACAAAGGCAAAACTCTCCATACAGTAGTGCCACCCTGTGTTATATATAACAAAATATACGTTTTAAAAGTTTAATTTTTTTTTTATATTTATTGCGATATTTTTATATGTAAGTATAAATCTATTATTATTATTTACTCATTAGTATAAATAGATTATTTATATAGAAGCTAAAATTCTAAATACAGCTTCAGGCCATATTCACGTTAGCTGCCAATATAACATTATATTTTTGAAAAAATAAAAAAAATAAAAATTATTTCAAGTGAAAATAAGTTATTAATAATTTAAAATTCTTGATATCTAATAAATATAGTGAAATATGAAAGATATTAAGAAGAAACATGAATTGCAAAATCGTATTAAAATAATCTGCATAAAACGAGACCCAGGTGTAATTAAAATATTTCTTATTATCAATTGTGTTATACATTGAGATCTTTCTTCTTAACTTTTTTGGTTAAAGTATTAAGATTATGAACAGCTGACAATTTTTTAAGCAAAAACATACATTACATAACGATTCTTGTAAGAATCAGATGTGTGTGCGCATGGTTTTTTTTTTTAAAAAAAAAGAATAATGTGTCACAAAAGTGGTATATCATTGAAAGTTTTGGTTAATAATAATAATCTCATATATTGAATAAAATGAAATATAAGACGTCGGGAAATAGTTTTCTTTTATTTTAAAAATAAATTCAACTTTATTATGAAATCAGAAACCTTTTTTTTTTTTGAAAATGTAAAAAAAATATGATTGTTGTGGATCTTTTTTTTTTCCTTCAAATATTTCTTTTTTAATCAATAACTTTATATATATAAAGAGACTTGAGTTTGGTGATCAATATATTTATTTGCCATATTTACAATATCAAATTTGAAATTTTTAACTGGAAAAAAATAAGAATAGGTTTAAAGTTTATATCTGTGCTAGAAATAATGTCTAGTTTAGAAAATGATTAGTAATAATCATTTTTGTATTTTCTTGAGGTGGAGGGTGTCAAAGTTATGAGTAGAGTGAGTTTGCCAATGGTAAATAAAAATGTAATAATTTACTATAGATAAATACTCTTTATATAATAGAGATATATATGGGAGATAGTGACCTGGGTCAACTGATGAGTGCTGGTTCAGCACGAAATGCATCTTGGGAATCATTTGTCATTGTTTTTGTCTTTGTAAAAGAGAGACCGAAACACATCTCACATTTATTTTTCATGTCCCAGCTTTGACCAGATCAGGGCAGAAATACCATTCTTATTTACGAATAAAAATATAAATATTGGATATATGTTTAAGGAATTTGGTGAAGGTATTTTTTCAAATGTACATAATAATATCTTTGTTCTCTATGCTATATGGTGCACAAGATGCATATATGTCTATGAAAACAGTTCAAGAAAACAACTAATTGCTTTTAGAAATAAGCTAGAAACAATAAGAGAAAGGGATAGAAAAGTTTCCAAATACAAGGTATATATAGAAACCTGGTTGGGACTCTCTAACTTTTTTTTTAAATTTTATCATTCCTTCCAATTCCCTATATAAATTCACATATGGCCACATAAGTAAAGCTAGACATATGGTCATAAGAACACTACTACTATGCCAATCTTTTGCTGTAAAATACATTTAAATGAATCAAACTTTTATTAATTAGGTATTATATATAGAAAGCAATTAATCTTCAAACACACACTGTTTGCTTTCAGTGTATAAATCTATGCACATTCATCCACTAGTAAAAGTTTTAAATCCACAAGTGAATCACCTGTACCTAGAGATTATTCTTATGTAAGACAACCCCTACTGACCATGCTTAACTCAGGACTTGAACCTATTCTGTGTCTGATATTTTAGTTGATAGCTGAATTGTACAAATTTTGTTGATTTGATAAAAAAATCAAGTCAGATGTCATATGACCTAATTTTAACAAAGCTTGTATTTACAAATGTTATATATAGAGTACGTAAAAACAAACTCTTAACAAGATTCAAAAATACCCTCAACCCCAGAGTGCAGTTTCTGCATCTAGTGTCATCAGTGAGGTGTTAGGGGTTAAAAATACTAGAACTAGTCTAGCATTTTATTAATGCCTAACTATTGAGAAGAAAATCTGAAACTTTCAGACATCAATGCCTAACTATTGAGAAGAAAATCTGAAACTTTCAGACATGTGTCTGAAAGTTTCAGATTTTCTTCTCAATAGTTAGGCATTGATAAAATGCTAGACTAGTTCTAGTATTTTTAACCCCTAACACCTCACTGATGACACTAGATGCAGAAACCACAGTCTGGGGTTGAGGGTATTTTTGAAGCTTGTTAAGAGTTTGTTTTTACATACTCTATATATAAAATTTTGTTGATGTATTACAGAGAAGAGAAGGTTTTTCATTTTTAATATTTTCATTTTTAATACCTGCAATTAAATGCATATTAGTCAGAATATAAATAAATTAAAAATTTAGGCACTGGTTATAAATACAGTTGTGTAAGGAAATTAATCTTCAAACCTGTGTTTATTTTTAGTCAGTAAATCTATGTACACTTATATCTCAGTCAGAATTTTAAAAACTCAAATCAATCAATTATGCTTAGAGCTTATTCTGACAGATAAGGGTGCATAGATTTACACAATAAAAGCAAACAGTGCAAACTTAAGGGTTAGTTTCCTTCTATGTAATTACATATATATCAAGCACTAGACTACTAATTTATTTATATTCTAAATATAGGCTTTATCACAGATAATTAAAAATGAGAATTTTTCTATTTTCTGGGATATATTAACAAAATTTGTACAATTCAGTTGTCAATTAAAATATGGGGCACAGAATAGGATAAATGCCCCGAGTTAAGCAGAGTCAGTGAGAGTTGACTTATATAAAAATAAGTACTTCAGATTTGCTCATATATAAATATTTGAGTTGTAGGAATAAGAGGATTCCTTTTATTCCTGCATAAATACTATATCTTGTATTGGTGAGAAAGTATTCATTTATTATTAACACTCGCAAAGCATTTGCACAATTAGCTTGAAAGGCTGATATTTGAATGTAATCAATTGTATACAGATGCTATATAAAATAAATGCTTATTTACATATGATATTAAGTTTCAGTTGGAATGATGTTTAGTAAATTCTAGACAATTTCATCGACGTCATTCATTCAAACATCGTATAGAGTAATTTAAAGTGACTGTTTCCATTGTCACACTTTCTTTGCCAGTACTTCAGATTTGCACATATATAAATATTTGAGTTGTAAGAATAAGAGGATTCCTTTTATTCCTGCATAAATACTATATCTTGTATTGGTGAGAAAGTATTCGTTTATTATTAACACTCGCAAAGCATTTGCACAATTAGCTTGAAAGGCTGATATTTGAATGTAATCAATTGTGTACAGACGCTATATAAAATAAATGCTTATTTACATAAAAATAAGCTGTAAGTACAATGTGTTTTGGGCTTTCCATCATCAGATTTTCAATGATATGGATGGCTAAAAAGTTAGAAGTTTGAGTAGATTGAAGCCTGTCCATTAAAGTGTGAAGATTTGTTATCTTAATATAGGCTGAGCATTGATTATATATATATATATATATGTGTGTGTGTGCGTGTGTGTGTGGGAGATGATAATCTGGACCAACTGATGAGTGCTGGTTTAGCATGAAATACTTAATATTGGTGAATATGTATCTTTTCTACATGTGTGTGGTCATGTGTATCAGTTCTATGAGATAGTGTGGATAGTTGGTGGGTGCTTAAAAGTCTGAGTTCAAAATCCCTATATTTACAATTAAGCTCCAGGTTTGTGAAGAGTGCCTGGTTTTCAAATAATTTCTATGTAATTATATGTATATTCAGCGTTAACTACTAATTTATTAGATATTATGTTAAAAATATCAACATGTTATTACTTTAACATGTGAAAAAATATATTTTATAAAAAAATATTTACATTATATCAGAGAGAGAGAGAGAAAGAGGGAAAGAGGGAGAGAGAGAGGAGAGAGAGAGAGAGAGAGAGAGAGAGAGGGAGAGAGAGAGAGAGAGAGAGAGAGAGAGAGAGAGAGAGATATATATTAATAGAATTATATAAATTTTGTATAATCTAGTGAATAGATGTTTCATTAAAATTTATATTTTAAAATAATCATATATTATAACACAGCAAATGTACAATCACGTTTTCTTTTGATATTAGAAAATAAAGTTTTTGAAAAGAAAAAATAATTTGTTTATATATTTTAAAATAATTTAATAGTGTTCATATATTTTTATACTGACCTCTTCAAATGTGTAATACACCTAAAGTGAGAAAAAACAGACTCTGAAATAATTAAGTCATCCTAAATAATTTTAAAAGCTGGAAGTATCCAGTATTAAAATTTTGTCAAAAATCAGATTATAACTTATTATAATCATGTATTAAGAAAAAAAAGATGATCTAGAACAGCGGTTCTCAATCTGTGAGTCGCGACCCTTTTGAGATCGAACAACCCTTTCACAGGGGTCACCTAAGACCATTGGAAAACACATTTTCGATTCATAACAGTAGCAAAATTAAAGGTTGGGAGTCATCACAACTTACTGTATTAAGGGATCGCGACATTAGGAAGGTTGAGAGCCACTTAATTCTAGAATAAAGAGAAAACACTATAGCAAAAAAAAAAAAAAACCTGTGTTGGTTGAAGAGAATATAATATTAAAAGAAGGAACCAATATCAGATCTTTTTTAACTAAAAGGCTGAAGAAGAAAAATCAAAAGTGTGAAACAAAATCTAATGTGACACATATAAGATGCATATAGAATATAAGAATTGCAATTTTTTTTTAATGATAGGATACTTTCAAATAAGTTTTTTTAAAATAACATATAATAATTTGTTTTATGCTTGGTGATGTGGAATTAATTTTTAGTTGATTGGGAGAAGGTTTCTTATTAAAAAAAAAAAAGCCTTGAAAAAAAAAAAAGTTTTTTTTTTAAAGAAACTATTTGTTGTATTTAGCGTGAATGTCGTTCACTCCACATGAGGTCTAAACAATAAGAATTTTATTCCTAATTAGAAATATTATTTGTCATGCAATTACTCACCGGCAGAAAATATTAACTAAATGTTGATTATAATAGCAATATAATCCTCCTCTCCTTTCAATATATAATATATTAAGGAATTGTATTATTTTAATCAAACAATAATCAGAATGTAATATTACTCATTTAAGGATCCAAGTAATATAGAGATTTCAGATAACACACTGAAGTATAGAGAGATGTATGTTAGGAGTAAGAAAAAGATATTGAAAATAAAATACATGAGTGAGAGAGGAAATAGGTATTACTGAGATTATTAAAAGAATTAAGAGACTGAAGTGGTGTTGGGTTGGGCATATTGTTATAAGAGATGATAATAGATGGACAGTTAAAATCTTAAACTGGATTCCAAAAGACTGTAAAAAACCTAGAAAGAGACCATATGTGAGATGGATGGATGAAATAAGTAAGGTGATGACATGCTGTGGAGAAGAAAAGCTAGAAATTGGAAAAGATTAATCCTGAAGTGGGTCCGTAATGATTGAAAATGATAATGATGATTCATATATGACTGAACAAGAGATTTAAATCAACCAAACATCTCTAGCATGAACATTCCACAACTTGTTACACTTTTCTTACAGTTGCAATGAATGGTTTTTATAGGCTATAAAATAATCACTGTGGAAAATATTAATGATATTTTTGATGTAAATGCAATTGAGACATAGTCTAGAGTGAATTGCAATTAGATTGACCATATAATTTTTCCATCTGTAGTCTTTTTTATTTCACTAATAAATGAGCATTTGATCCAACTTGAAATTTATCATTAATGTTTGATGTTATTCAACTCAATGTAGTGAGTTAACTAAGACTTTTACATTCTTAATAGCAATATTTAGATCTTTACTAATATATAAAACAAAACTTTTAGAGTACCCAAAGATATAAAATTATAAAATGCATTCTTATATATTTGCTTTTTCCAATAAAGTAGACATGGAAATATTTCATATTGGCCAATATTTAAAACATAAAGAAAAACAATCTTTTATAATTATGCATGTATAAATAATTATATGCATGTACATTATGAAGAGTGGTTGCCTGTGAAATTTTTGTGTAAGGGTGCTTTATTACAGTATACCACCAAAAAGTAAGCAATGCAAATAAAACAGAACATTTCTAATTTTGCAACAATCCAACCATGCATTTTTTGTTTTTACTAACTGCTATTTTATAATTAATAATGTCTGGAGTAAATTGACCTTTACTTTTTCTTTCAATTCATTCATCTATTGATAATTGGGAAAATATTATTTATATTATTTACAAGAAAAAATCAGAATGTTTTACTGCTCATCCTAAATGGAAACAATAAATATTTATTCACTCTGAAGAGAAACCAGAATAGATTGATATACCATGCTCAAATAACTATTGGTGCTGTGGCAGCTCACAGTTCCAATAGCATTAGTACACATATTGATAAGAGCAAATGAATCTTGGCAGAACTTCTAAAATTCATTGAATATGATATTTCTGGCATTGCCATGCCTTTGAATAAAATCTCAAGCATCATTTAAAATAATTTTTTAAAAATGACTTATTTAGTTGTATTTAATTAATAATTTAATAATTTAGCTTTACACTTTTTTCATATCCTAATCAAATACTCCAAAAACTTGAGCTGAGTCAAGCTACTATGAAAAAGGTATTTTTAAACCAAATATATTGAAACAATTCCCACCATGGTAGTGGATGTTTACATTTTTAAATTTTGAATCATCTGAATTCAAACCTTTATCCTTATCAAACCAACTTTTTCTACAGTTATTCTTTCTTTCCAAGGGTGAAATTTTACAGTGATGCATGCATTACTGATAGCCCTTCCCATACGAAGTTTTCCCATAAAATTGAGTCATTCAGCCCTCATACGAAGTTTTCCCAAACTTTGGGTCATTCAAAGGAGTAAGTGAAGAAACCAACAGCAGAACACACGTATATCAGGTAATTAAATCGAACCCTCCCAGCTTTAACTTAACCTTTAACTAAACCTCTACATTTATGGACAATGTATATTTTTTTTTGTTCATTGCCAAGCACCAATCTTGTTATTTAACAGGAATTGTAGGGTCTATTAAATATTTGTTTGATTCAGCCATTTAATTAGATGCCCACCTTAATGCTCAGGGTGTGGTAGTGCATTGCACTGGAGAAGAAATGAAAAGAAACGAAGATTCAAATCAATTCTTTTCTATAGCTTTCTATTTTCTTTTATTCCCATTAAAGTTTAAAATAACCCTCTTAAAATCCTCATACACCTTTCTATCTAACCTGTTTTGCTTTAAATTATCATTAAATGCACACCAGCACACACATGTATAAGATTTTGGAACATATAAATTCTATAACGTGTATCGAAATAAATCAATAATTTAATTTCAGATCTACTAATATTTATTCAAAAAATATAAACAATAAATGGCACATATATATATATATAATAAATATTTTTAATGAATTACCATTAAAGAGAAAACAACAACAAAGAAATTAATAATACAGGTATATTACTAAATAATCGCACAGTTAAGTTGGATTAAATTTAAGGATTTAAAAATGGTATAATAGGTGTATATTTACCGGTATAATATAGTCTGAATAACTTGCATATGTGTTTCTGAGTGCACTCATAAGTCAATTCTGGGAATCCTGCCTAGGCAAATATGGCATTCATCACTTCCACTTAATATTTCATTCCTTTAGTCCCTCTAAAGTGGCATATTCAATCTACTGTTCCTTTTTCTTTTGGCTAAATTCTGGAATGGCGGATGATCTGCACTGGATTCAAATAGTTGTAGTTCTGAAGGGCAAGTGGGGATGTTGACTGTGGTATATATTTATGTGGCATAGGTAAAATGGCTGGAGTCCGAACACCGACCCCGGCACGATGGTGATTTTACCCCATGCAATCCATGAGGTCTCTTATATATTTAGTTCAGTTCACCCAATTTACTCCCCCAACTTTCTGCTTTTCAGCTAATGTATTAGAATCTTCTCTTAATAAGTCTTCTTCAATAATAATTTAGAACACCTGCTCTTCTTACACATCAGACCAGCAGAGCTAAACTGTCGGTTTTTTAAAAATTAATTAATCAATCCCAGTTGCCTTTCTCCTTATCGCTGGTATTCCTTTGTTTCCAAAAATAGATTCTCTTATAAAATGTCAACAAAAGGAAAACCACTTAGTGATCTTGACTTTTACTTATCTAATTCTTTTTTTTAAATTCCTGAACTTTTTAATTATAAATCTTTTCATCGACTTTAATTAAACAAAAGAAATCGAAAAGAGTTCAATAAATAATGGCATTCCATGTTCATTTCTCTAAAAATTATTTCTGCAAAATCCATTTAATTAAAACAAACACACACAAAAAAATATCCATTCAAGCAGTTGGATTCTGCTTTTTTTTTTTTTTATTGAACAATGAGATACGTTTGGCCAATTAATTCAGGAAGTTTATAATTGTAAAAAAAACTTTTCTTTTACCTGCTTTAAAATCTTCTAAATTTTTATTTTCTTGTTCTCAACAATAACATTTACCTACATATACATATGCCACCTAAAATATATGCCTATACCCCTCATTACAGCAAATACAAATGCGTTTGGTCTGTGCGATGTTTACAATTAATTATAGCATAATATATAAATAAATAAAAAATATCAGCAAACTACATTTTCTTTCCTTTTGTAACAGGGTTTGAACCCAGTTCCTGTTACAATATATATATATATATATATATGTATACAAACTTAATAGCACAGAGTTAACTTTTGGTGATGTCTCACCAAAATCATTGTGTACATATGTTTTACCCATCTATTATTAAAACTATCTGCACAAAGAGGGGTGATCGTAAGAGAAAGTTCAAGGAGGCATGAGTTACTGCAAGAGACCTGAATTCAATCAACAGGAAAAAAGTCTTCCATCCCTTTGTCAAAAATGGAACATCTGACTTTTGTAATTTATATTTCTCATTGTAATAATTTGCATATTTTATAAACTATATATTCAGTTTATGCCAAACACTGTTAGTTAATCGATTTTGTACTATGATTCTGGTGAGAAGTCACTGAAAGTTAATTTACTGTTATTACGTTAGAATATATATATATTGTAACGAGCACAGACGTTCGTTACATTGTTTTTTTTTTATTTATTAAACATGAAAGTAAATTAAAAAGTTTGCATTTAAAAATTTTCTTTAAGAATTAAAAATTGAAATTAAATATCATCTTAAACTCGTATATATTAAATCGCACAGATAATGAAAAATTATTAAAATAAAACTTTATTAAAGAAAAAGTATTTTAAAACTAAATTTTAAAAAGATTTGGAGATAAAATTATATCTTTAAATTTATCTTTAAATATATCTTTGATTTGGAAAACAGGTTAATTAATCAGAAATGGAAATGATAAATTTAATTAGTCAAATGTAAACCAGCCTTGGGCATTTAAATGTAAAAACATCGGTCAGATAGGAAAACAATAGAAACTTTTAGCAAATGAAATAAATCCATTGGGAAATCGGACCTCAACGAAAAGGATCATCACATCGATGATGTGATGTTAAGTCAATCTTTCAAAGTAATATAAAAGGACAAGTTTGGAAATTATAGGAGTGATTAATGATTATTACGATGTGACTATATGTATTAGTACGGAGTGGGAGGTGAAGGGATTGAAAGAGGCACTTTCAATTCCTTCATCTGTTAAAGAAAAGGGAGTGAAACATCATTTTCTACATTGAGGACCAACTAAATTAAAAAACCTCAGAATGAATAAATAAAACAACGGCTAAATGTATACCAATATCTTCAGGATGGCGTGAGAATTCCCATTCAAACTTACTAGCAACGGATAAAGATGAACTGTTTTAAACCGTAAGAACTTTATAAATAATGAACATTAAATTAAAATTTTCCATATTTAAATGATTGCAATATTATCCTATCTGACCAACTTAATTTATTAATAATGTTATTTGATGTATTTTTTATTTATTTATTTAAAATCATTTCCATTTATTTAATTTTGTTTTTTAAGTTTATTATGATTTTTGTTTTCCGTTAAGTTAAATTATATAAATGTTAAACTTAAGTCGGGCGTGAATGGCTGTATAGATTTGTAAAGTTATATTAGGGGAGGGAAATCTTAGGTTATTTGTTTCGTTGTTAGATTGGGTCAATGGATTGGATATATTGATGTAGTTAGTAGATGTAGTCGGAGATTCGCTACTGGCAGAATCGTTTGTATATACGCCGCACTCACTCATTTGCCTATGTAAGGAATTATAAGACGGAGAACGCAGTTCCTTTCTATGGAGTTTTTTTTATTGTTCTTCTCATTAGATAGATGTAATATTCCTATCTGATGAGAGTCAATGTCTTCTCTTAATCTTTTTGGTGCTGCCGTATTCCGTATTACATTGAATACATCGATATATCAGATGAATTGATGCCAGTTTGACTGTGAATTTTAGCCTAATGTTAAATAGGGATAGAATATTTTATTTTCAAATGCAAATCTATGTAGTCTATTCATACTCGACCCTAAATAAAAATGCATTAAATTTAAGTTGTTTATAGACGCTTGCATGGATTGGTTAACGGTGAATTATGTTTCGGATTTTCATATTTGATCAAAATATATAGACATTTGACAAATAATGATACCTTACAGGGAGTATCTAAAATGTATTTATTCAGATGTCTTTTAAGTTGTTGGTGACAATGCAAGTATCTTATGCTGAATACTAGAGGGTTTCTTATATTTCCCTATGCAATTGTCAGTAATCAATAATTTTGTATTTTGATCGTTTATGTTTATTTTGAAATGTTTTTGACCGTTGAAATCTATGTAACCGATCTATAGCAACGTATTAAAACAAGCTTTTATAATCCCATCTGTGCGAACTTAATTAAAATGTAAACTTATAATATAATAGAAATTAAAATGTAAATTAAAAATCTAAAGTAAAGTTAAAAAAATAATGTTAAATGTTAAAGTGTAAACTATTAAAACAATTTTCAATCTTATATATATATATATATATATATATATATATATATATATATATATATATATATATATATATATATATATCAAAACTACCCCAAATCTAAAATTAAACCAGACCAGCATAAAAATAATATTAAAACACAACCTAAGGTTTCACTGCTACAAGCAGACTTCTCAAGTGTAAAGAACTACAAAAAAACCACACATTATATATACTATTAAAAACTACCCACAAATCCATTCACTTCCCATCCACCCTTAATATTAAAAGAACTCTTAAATAAGTTAATTGCTTCAGAATAATACATTTTCAATAATAAAGACTCTTTAATTCTTCTTTTGATTCCATTTCTCTCAAAGAAGACAACCTTAGCTTCATCAAAATCAATAGTGTGGCCTGTATCTTTTTCGTGGACATACAAAGCAGAACTAAGATATCTATTTTTAACTCTACTTTTATGAACCTTTATTCTTTCATTTAAACTCAAACTACTCTGACCTATGTAAACCTTCTTACAAAATAAACAAGGAATAAAATATACCACACCAGGAATAGTCTTTCTATCAAAAACTTCTTTTGTATTATTTAATAAATTATTCAATGTAACACCCCTTTTCCAAGCAATTTTCTTATTTCCAAACAATTTACTATTTCTACACACAATTTTATAAGAAGACAATTTAAATGGCAAAGAAATAAAATCATATTTCTCTTTAACCTTTACATCCTTACAAATATTACTATTAAATAAAATACTTTTAACAAATTTATCAGAGTATCCAACACTCAAATAATCTTTATAAAATTGATATTTCTGAAACAAAGCTACCCCACTAGAATTATTTAATTTAATATTCCTATGACAATAATTCCTTAAAGCAGCTACTTTATGAGATACAGACTGATAGCTATCAGGTTTAATTACAGATCTTAATTCTTTACTTTTAACTAAATGACTGCACAATAAACAATTAGTTTCTATATTTCTAATCACCAAAAAATCTAAAAATTTTAACTTACCAAAATCTAACCCCCCTCCTTCTAACACAAATTTTATAGAAGGATCAAAACAATTAAACTCATTTACAAATTCCTTCAATTTATCATTCCCAACTACAAATAAACAATCATCAACATATCTGACAAATAATTTTACATATAAACAATTCTTTTTAATAATAATTTCCTCTTCCATAAAACTAATATACGAAATACGTATATTGTATTTAAATTGTCTTCTTATAAAATTGTGTGTAGAAATAGTAAATTGTTTGGAAATAAGAAAATTGCTTGGAAAAGGGGTGTTACATTGAATAATTTATTAAATAATACAAAAGAAGTTTTTGATAGAAACACTATTCCTGGTGTGGTATATTTTATTCCTTGTTTATTTTGTAAGAAGGTTTACATAGGTCAGAGTAGTTTGAGTTTAAATGAAAGAATAAAGGTTCATAAAAGTAGAGTTAAAAATAGATATCTTAGTTCTGCATTGTATGTCCATGAAAAAGATACAGGCCACACTATTGATTTTGATGAAGCTAAGGTTGTCTTCTTTGAGAGAAATGAAATCAAAAGAAGAATTAAAGAGTCTTTATTATTGAAAATTTATTATTCTGAAGCAATTAACTTATTTAAGAGTTCTTTTAATATTAAGGGTGGATGGGAAGTGAATGGATTTGTGGGTAGTTTTTAATAGTATATATAATGGGTGGTTTTTTTGTAGTTCTTTACACTTGAGAAGTCTGCTTGTAGCAGTGAAACCTTAGGTTGTTTTATGCTGGTCTGGTTTAATTTTAGATTTGGGGTAGTTTTGATTTTATATTGACTAGTTTAGCTTTATGCTTGTAATGTTTATATATATATATATATATATATATATATATATATATATATATATATATATATATATATATATATGCATAAATAAATGTTTGTATGTTAATTACTGGCAGTGGCTTATTTTATTTTTTTTTTCATATATACTCTTATATTATATTATTAAATCTCTGCTACTCCCTGAGTTAGTGACTTGGGCTAACGACCGGAATCAAAATTTAAAAAAAAAAAAAATTTTTTTTTTTTTACTTACGTATCTGCCTATTTTATAAATTTTTTTAGGTTCAAATACCTAGATGGCGCTCTGTAGTGCAGATTACGTTAAGTGTTATTCTCCGGATCGTTACAATATATCTTTTCATAGTGACTTGACTTAGCTCAAGTTTTTGGAGTATTACTTAATAATTATGCATAATATTGAATGATTGTTAATATTTTCAAACACAAATTCAATACATGGTGGGGCAGTTTCACAGTGCTTATGGACCAGTTACCAATGATTATTAATATAAAAGAGACACATTAGTAATTCTGATTTGAATGAAGTGCATAAAGATTAATAAACTTGTTTTTTTTTTTAAATTTGTGATTTAAAAAAATAAATATTGACTTAATTTTAAACTATATAATGTTTTATTTTATGGTTCTAAATTATGAATAGAAATAAATTTTACTGTTGGAAAGTCTCTGAATGACTATTTAGTGAGTATGATATATTATACAAACTCAAATATATTCTCTATAGACCAAAAAGGGCATATAAAATAGTAGTTTGTGCAATATCATTTAGGTTATCAACATGTTTTATAGCCAGCCCTTAGTTAAGCCAGATAAATAATCTAATTATCGATCAATATTTGGAATGCAGACACTCTTCAAATACATGGAGCCTCATTGTAAATATAGGGGATTTGAGACTTTCAAGCACCTTTCAACTATCCATACTATCTCATATTACTGATACACACAATCAGATACATGTAGAAAAGATTAATAATCACCAATATACATATTTTGTGCTGAACCAGCACTCATCAGTTGGTTCATATTATCTTTCACACACATATATAATCAGTGCTCAGTTTATATTAAGACAGCAAATCTTCACACTAATGGACAGTCTTCAATCTACTTCAACCTCCAACTTTTCAGCCATTCATATCATTAAAAATCTGATGATGGAAAGCCCAAATCCTATGCCGATGCCAATATTGTTGACCTCAAATCACTCCGAACCTTCATGTAAAGGACCGTATCCACTTATATACATAGAAGAGGGATGGGCAGGATGCAGCACGAAATACGTATCTTGGTGATTATTGATCTTTTCTACATGTGTCTGATCATGTGTATCAGTGATATGAGATAGTGTGGATAGTTAAAAGGTGCTTGAAAGTCTGAGTTCAAATCTCCTATATTTATAATTATTGATCAGTAAATGCATATCTAGCTAATAATTAATTTGGAATGATCAGATTATGTTACTGCATTTATAGTAAATGCAAAAATTATGATTGTAATATGTATAGTATAAATTGTAAATAAAACAAAAGATATAGTTAAGACTATTAATTACAAAACGTATATAATATTTTATTATTATTAGCTAATAAGAGAATAGTTTACAATTATTTTTACATGCATAGAAGAAATTATAAAAAACAAACAAAAGGTGTAGATAGAATCATTATTTACAATTTGTATGTAATATTTGAATTCTCATTTGCTAATAATTTAAGGAAAAGTTAAATCATTTTAGATTTAAAGTGGAAATTTGTTAGTTTTAAAAGAAATAATTTACTGTATTAACAGTTCTGAGAAACCGAATGTGGCTAGGCCTTTAGTACTGTCAGCTTATTTAGCACAAATAAAAGAATATCTTTTACACAATATAGTTTATTAGTTTAATTCTGATTTAATAAGCGAGCAGTTTTAACAAATAATTTATAGTCTTGACTAGTTTAATATTGATTCTCTATTGTAAACCGGAAAAAATATTTCTTAAAATGTCTGTTTTTTTTTTTTGTCGGTAATAAAAATAATTAAGTGACTTAATTTTATTGATTAAAAACGTTATAGGGTCCAATCAATTGTTATTATTCTAAAAAATACTTCTTCGGCACATTATTAAGATAATGCAGACTTATTGCATTTATTTTACAGTGTATAAAAAATAAAATTGCATTAAAATGGCAAGCAATGGTAAACCAGACAATAGTTATTGTTGTCGAGTGATTGTTAAATATGCCAAAATTACGATATATACGTACGTATGTATGAAAGCAAAGATACCAGATGTTTTGGTTGGATTCCATCAGCCATCTTTCGGATAGTAGAGTTGTCAGAGATATTCTCAAATTAGAATGTATTTATATAAAATAATTAAGCAAATAATTTTTCCATTAAAAATATAAACAAATAAATTAAACTTTAAAATGGAATGTAATTTATTCAAACTTTTTGCACTTTGGTGACACACACTTCTATGTGTGTGTATGTCAGCAAAGTCTGGGTTCAAATCCCCTACAATTATATATATATATATTAACCAATTTATTCAATATACTGAATGTTTACTATAGTAAATAGAAAAATTTGAACTTAGAATTTTCAGTCTACATTCATGTTCCAGCCATCGCAAACAAGCAATACATATACATGACCACACACATGTGAAAAAGATAAATAATCCCCAATATACGTATTTCGTGCAGTACCAGCACTCATCAGTTGGGCCATGTCGTAATCTCTCATGCATTTATATAAGCAGTGCTCAGCTTATATTAAGATAGCAATTCCTAAAACTTTAATGGACAGGCTTTAATCTTCTCACCCTTCCAACAATTCAACCATCCATTTTTAAACAACAATACATACACATGACCACACATATGTGAAAAAGATAAATAATCCCCAATAGACATATTTTGTGCAGAACCAGCACTCATCAGTTAGGCCAGATCATAATCTCACACACACTTATATAAGCAGTGCTCAGCGTATATTAAGATAGCAGTTCTTTAAACTTTAATGGACAGGTTATAATATTCTCAGCCTTCCAACAATTAAACTGTACATTTCATTGAAAAAGCAACAATGGAATGCTGAAAGCCCTTGGTGGATTTGATATTGTAGTCACACTCGCGTACACATTACATCAATCTAACTCCTTATATTATTGGATCATTACATAATCATTTATATTAATGGAAGAGGGATGAGCTGGACTTATACTATGATGTAACCTATTTACAAGACAATATGTAATTAACCTATTCACTCAGTATACTGAATGTTTACTATAGTAAATAGACAGGTGTGAACTTAGGATTTTTAGTCTATATACACCCTCCACTCCATATCATCATCATCATCATCATCAACCATTACCAATCCATTGCATGATGAAGGTCTCTCCAAGTTCAATCAATCTTCTCTGATCTTTAGCTTCTCTTCTCCACATCACTCCTGCCCACTTTCTTATTTCATCCATCCATCCATCTCACATATGGTCTCTTTCTAGGTCTTTTACAATATCTTGGAATCAAGTTTAAGATTTCAATTGTCCATCTATTATTATCTTCATATATATATAAAATGAAAATTTACATGCTACAGATATAAATGACAGATTATCTGTTTATCCATGTATGAATTATGGAACTAAAGTATCAATATTTCAATTGAGTCACACCAGCCATTAATTAGATAATGAATATTATAAAAATGGTTGTAGGGACACTGCAGCATTGATTTATAACAAGACTGAAACTTCCACCAATAGAAAAATGATACAGGCAGTTTTAAAAATAAAATGATGAAATAATAAAAAATCAGAATCTATTTAGATTATTAGGTTTTTTAAAAAAAAAAATTCAAATAGAATGTAGTTTACATGCATAATCACATTTGTTAATACAATCTGGCTTATTATTAGCCATTTTTGTAATATCCATTATCTAGTTCATGTGTAGTATGACCCAGCTAAAATATCAGTATGTCAGTACTATAAATCATACGTGGATAAGTCTGGATAATATATCATATATATATATATGTTGACATAAATATTTTTAGGATTATAGATATAAATAGAACTTCCTTAAATAACATAATACAGGTTAAAGTCCTATCTCTGAGAAAAATAGTGAAACAAACATCATTAGCCACTAGGATAGTTAAATAAGTGTTGGTCAGTGGACATTTTTTGTTTACTTTCTAGTGAGCCACTTACCAACCAATAACTAGATAATTAATTGAATTGACTTATTACCTGGAAAAGATTTTTAGTTTACTTTAAAATTCTTGCTATCTATAAATAAATGGTATTTGGATTGATTTAAAACCTTAGCTGTAAACATAGCAAGTAAATACAATAATTATTAAACCATAAAAAAAAAACTTCATAATGATATACACACATATATGTATAGATATATACGTAAAAAATTATTTACAATTTACAATTATTCATCAATTTTTAATTAAAATAAAGCTTGGTAGGAAACCATCATTTGGCAATCTTTGGGTGGAGTTTTTTTTTCAAAAATAGATTCAGATCGAAATAGCTGTTAAATATTTTAGTTTATTTATTAAATGTCAATTATAATAATACTGTCTACGTTTAAATGAAAATGATGAGGTACCTTTTCTACAAATTAAAAGTTGAAATTTAAGAGTTTATACATGAATTTATTAAAAAAAAGGCCATTTTAATAAATTTATTGTGTCTATGATTGCTTTATAATTTAGATATTTATATGCAAAAATGAATACATTTAGTAATATCTATCTATCTATCTATCTATCTATCTATCTATCTATCTATCTATCTATCTATCTATCTATCTATCTATCTATCTATCTATCTATCTATCTATCTATCTATCTATCTATCTATCTATCGATCGATCGATCGATCGATAGATAGATAGATAGATAGATAGATAGATAGATAGATAGATAGATAGATAGATGAGAGTAATTAATTTAATCACTTGGTTTTAAAATATTATCAGTTTAAATCTTAATTCCAAAATTATGCATTCTTATTTTTATTTACTAGAGCTATTTTATATTTAAATCCAAAAATAGTATATATACTTAAGTCAGTTGTAATTAGAGGGGATTTAAACACAAACTTTCAAGGTTTCTTCAATCATCTGCTTCATCTTATACAACCGATATGCATGACTACATAAATTCGAATTTATCTTTTTCACATGCATGTATGTGATCATGTGTATCTGTTATATAAGATGAAGAGGATGACTGAAAGGAGTTTGGAAGTCTGGGTTCAAATTCTCTTTAATAAGAGCTATTTTATATACATTTTAAATTATAAATATCAAGATTTTAATCCCACAACAACAGAAAAGTATTTTAAAATCACAGTTGTAATTTACCTAAATTATCTAATTTCCCTCATTTCAAAATTAAATTAAAATGTTAATGATATTTCATTTATTTCCAAAACACAGACAAATATTTCAGGTGATCCAAATAAGTAAATTATTTAGAAGTCAGTAAGTTCTTCTCAATACTGTGCAAATATCTAAATTCCACTAAACATTTCAATATTCCATAAACAACAATCCATACATATTAAGAGAAACCAGTAGCAATAACTAACTATTTCAGTTTCTCAGTTATTACTGGTTGAGATACTGATTCTGATGATCCTCAGTCTTAGTAAAAAACTTCTCTTCTCTTGCATCATTAAAATCTGCATTCAGTTACTAAGAATAATAAACTTATATGCAATGATTCATGGGAATTCTATCAAAACATCTAGAAGACAATTCAAGATACGAATTTGTAGCAGTTTGATTTTTTACTAAATGATTTATATTATTATCCTGTCTCCTCTTCGCCAATAATTTAATTTGTATATAATTTTTTAATTTGACAATGTTAATTCATTTTTTATTTTTTGCTTTTATCTTTCAATACTTATAATGTCCTATTAAGTAGTCATTGTTTAAACACAATGTTATTATCTACTGCCTAGTTTTCATTTCAAAAAATAATACGTTTGTTCTCCATGCTAAAGATATTACCATTGCACTTTGATAAAGATTAGAGTACCAATTTATTCAAGATTATTTCAACAAAATAATCAGTCTAAAAGCTCGACAATAACATTTCATAAAACATCCTTGAACAACATTATATATTTTACAAAACTATATACCTTAATCAATAAGTTTATCATATTATCAGAATCACTATCATTGTCATGAGCAATTTTCATCATTTGATTCCAGAGCCTTATATGATAATCTTTGGTTACCAGTGAGTATTAAATGGAAATATTATTACATTTATACCCACTGCTATCCTATATACATCATAATATTTGTTTCTGGCTAATATGTTGATCAGTGAAAATCATAGACCAATGGATTTGGACCTCATGAATCTAATACACCATCCAGTTTGCTCTGTAATACAGAGAAAAAAATAAGACATTCATGTCATGTTTATTGGTGGGATTACTAGAACAATAAACATAAAGTAGTATGTGATGGACTATGACTTTCCCTTTATTGGAGTCAGGAATCTCTCAGCCAATATCCCCAGAGAAACACGTTAGCCACCTTCACTTCCCTTTCCATTCCCCACACTAAGTTTTTCCCATATTCTTCTCTATCCTGCTCCATCTCATTTCCACAATATCTTTGTCCATTCCATAGCCTTTATATTTAAACCCCCTTATCTTTTTCCAAACCTAGCATAAAAACCAAGAAGCCACTTTCTGTATAATCACTTTGTTTATAATTATTCTCCCACAACTTTATTATTTGTACTCTTTCTGCTTGGAGTCATTTACATTCAATTAATAGATGCCTAATATTTTCTATTCATTCCTTACATAACTTGCAGACTAAATCACCCATATTTTTCCATTTATGTGTATATTCCCTTGTTGCTAACAGTTCCATTTGAGCTTTAAACAGTAAACTACTTTCCTTGTTATTATCATAAATTAGTAATTAAACTGAGAGACTGCAAACCTCTCACACTTATTAGCCAATCAGGTGTTATTAATAGCGATCAAATCATAAATACAAGACAGAGAATTTAACAAGAAAAGGGCATCCACCCTTCTCTTTACTTCATGCTTTCAAATCTAAGTACTTCATACTGGCTTGGATATTAGAAAGACAATTAAAGAGAAGGATGGATGCCCTTTTCTTGTTAAATTCTCTGTCTTGTATTTACAATTTGATCACAATAACACCTGATTGGCTAATAAGCATAAGAGGTTTGCAGTCTCTCAGTTTAATTTCAAATACTGTTTGTGCTTTATAAATTAAATATTATTTATCATAAATTATCTGACATCCAATATTCTATTTACTTCTATATATATTTAAACTCTTTTCACTCTCCATATTAGTTCTCCATCTTTCCAACTACCTAATTGTATTACTGTATCTATTCTTCTATTCAATTCTTTGCCATTATAACACTCAACAACTCTCCTAACACAATCATCCCACCTCTTGTATAAGTAAACTGACATAAAGACTTTATCCAAATCGTCTGCATACCATAGTACCTTTCTCACTCATCTTGTTGCCTGTCCTTATTCATAACTCAAATACTATTTTGGCTATTCTCTTACAATCCATATTGCAATCCATTGAACATTTTTATTTTGACTTTTGCATCTCTTATTTAAAAATTTGACCATTTCATTTTTTCTTGAATTACCTTCTTTGCCACCCACACACATGTGTGTCTTCCTACTTCTCTTTGTATTTTTTCTAAGTAATTTAATGCCTCTTTACTAATATATAACACATCATCATTACAATAAGTTAATCCTACCATTGCCACTCTCTTTCATATAATTATTGCTATATCATATTTATTATATGAAAATGCTGTTAATTTCTTTATAAATTTCCTTCTTTTCTTTGCTTAATTTATCATTTTTTTCTCCCATTCATCATAGCATTTTTTCTGATTACTTAAAATAATTTCCAAATAGTTATTCCTATTTAGCACATTTAACTTTACATCCCCCAATAAAAATTATTTCTCTTCTCTTTCCTCAGCATTAATCATCATTACTTTTAATTTTTCTTCATTAAATTTAACCCCCATCTCTTTATCCACCTTTGCATACTCATTCAGCATAACTCCCATATCTTTCCTATTTTCTGTGCACAAGATATCATCAAAAAATAAAAGATCTTACAATATATACACTCCATTGCCATCTATTAATGACATCTTCACTCCTCTTTCTAGTCCTTCTATTGCTCTCTCCATTTCTCTCAAATATAACAAAAACAAAATAAATGACGTAGAACATCCTTGCCTTAGTCTCACCCCACTTTTAATTCTATCTGATTTTATATTTCTTAATCAATATGTGTAATAATTATTTTCATAAAATCTCTTAATAAAATCCTCTAAAGCACCATTTATTCCCAAATTTACTCAATTTACCTATAATCTATTCTAGTTACTCTCTTATATACCTTCTCTATAGTTATAAAGACCATATATAAGTGTCTATCTATATTCTTACTCATATCTATAAGTTATGTGACTACAAGTAAACTATCTCCTATGTGCCTATCTGATCTAAAACCTACTTGCATTTCTCTCACTCTTCCATCCATTTTCCACTATCAAGTTATAATTGTTTAACTTTCTATGATCTTTGTCCTTTCCTTTAAATAATAGCCTAACTTTTTTATTATTCCAGTTATCTGGAAATTCTCTCTTCTGTGCCATGTTATTAAATCATGATAATAGGTTTAATTTCGCCCTATTTCCCAAATTCATCACCATCTCTGCTGCCAATCCATCTAAATCTTTTGCTTTTCCATTTTTCAATTTCTTTCCTGCCTCATTCAATTCATTTTCTGTAAATCTAACATTTCCATTACTATATGATTTTATGTTTATTATCACTCTGTTTTTCACATCTAGTATCTTTTCTATATTTATCACATACTTATTTAATAGTATCTCTAATTCTCCCCTGGAGTTATACACTCTTTTTCCTCATCCACCTACATTCTTTCAATATATTTTCAAAATTGTTTACTCCCATCTCTTCCACTTTTATCAATATTCCCAAATAATTTACAATTTAATACATTTAATCAGCCATTCAAGCTATTGTGCATTTTTATGAGTGTTAAATAATAAATGAGCATTTTCACTCCAAACCCAAGATATAGTATTTAGGAAAGAATAAAATGAATCCACTCATTCTATCCAACCCAAATTCTTATATATGGGCAAATCTTAAGTACTGTAAGTGAAAGCGTGAGGATAGACCACTCACTTTAAACCACTTTTTACAATAACTGAATGAATGATGTTGACAAAATTATCTAGAATTTACTAGACGTCACTCACAAATGAAACTTTAAACATATGTAAATAAACATTTATTTTAGTGCTGTTCCTAAATACCATATCTTGTGTTGGGAGTGAAAGTGCTCATTTATTATTTAACACTCGTAAAAGTGCACAATAGCTTGAATGACTGATTGAATGTATTACAATTAGAAACAGCACTAAAATAAATGTTTATTTACAATTTAATTTCATTCTCTCTATATAATTATCTATTTTAGACAACTTCTTTTTTAAAAATAGTTTTCCCATTTAATATTAACATCTTTTTCACTATCTTTGCTTTTAATAGCACATTTATATTTTCTGTATTTTTCTCTCTTTTACACTTTTACCAATTCTCACTCTTGTATTGCTTTTATTCTTCTGAATATTCTCACCTAAAACCCTATTTGCCACTTTTTGTACTTCATCACACCAGTCTTTATATTCATCCCCAATAAATTCTTCCATGATTTCTTCTACTTTTATTTTATATTTTTCTAACTTATTCTTATCATTCACTCTCCGTCCACATCTTTCACTATCCTTCCAACTTTTACTATTATTTTCCATCACATTACTTACCATTTTTATTATAAAAATTATGATCGCTGTTACATACTCTCTCTTCATTATCAAACACTTTAATTTTCCATACTTTATTCATTCTCACTTTCTTTACTAATATATAAAGTAGCAAATTCTCCATACAGTAGTGCCACCTAGTAAAAACCCTAGTAATCAATTGATTCTAGAAAAATTGTGAATGAAATCTCTATCTAGTGTTTACTCATCTAATATCCCCCTGACTAGTTTATACTTTGTGGCTTTCATCAGTGAAGAGCTTTAAAATCAAAGAACTGTGCCCAGATCTTTAGATCTACTGCAATCTTCTAACAGTTCATCTTTTACCTATTTAGAGAGATGTATGTTATGATTAACAAAAATGGTGTAAAAGTAAACTATGTGAACAAAAGAACAAATAAGCATTATTGGCACTTGTGAAAAAAGTGGAGAAATATAAAGTTAGTTGGATATCTTGCTGTAAAAGATGGTAATTAATAAATAATTAAAGAAACCTAAATCATATCACACAAGACTGAGAAAGAGACCATATGTGAAACAGAGAGTTTACTGGAGTAATGTGAAAAAGAAAAACTATAAATTGAAACAACTATATAATAAATCAATAATAAATGAAGATAATTATGTAAATATTGACTAAAATTGATTTATAAATCTCATAATAATTAACTTAGAAAACTGGCTACATTGGTGGTACATTGAAAAGAAATTAAAATGAAATGCACAGTGATACATGTGGACACTTTGGTCAATATTGCTCAAGCAGCAATTCATGATAATCAGAAGTGGCTGGACTCTGACAATAATTACTTTGTATACATCTTGTAATTGTGGAAATCAAATATGACTCATCTTTTACTATTGGTATATATTGAGTATTGGTCAACATGGCTAAAACACTAATTTGCAATAATCAAAAGTGTCTGGACATTGATGGTTACCATATTGATCATTTCTTGAAATTTCAGAAGTAAAATGTGACTAGTATTCATCTTTCTATGGATATATATTGAATATCACAATTTTAATATAGTTTTTTGCCTTTAAATATGGCTACATTTTTGACACATTCTATATACACACCAGCTAAAAGGTGTGACATAGAAAAAGTCACACTAATAGAAAGAAAAAATTTAATTTACGGTACTAAAGACAGTTAACATAATTGCACACAAAAAAGTTTAATTATGACCTCATACTCAGAATTCTAAGAATACTTAAAACCTACTTCTAAAAATATTGTTAAAATCATTTTGAAAACACCCTTTTTTAAAGTTGCAGGTATGATAAATCAGAATAGTCACAGTGGCTGGAAGCTAAACAAAGCATGTCCCTTGTAAGAAACTTTAAGATGCAGATCCAATGGAGGATTCAAAAATAGTATGTGTCTAGAAGTAATAGTAAGAAATCATAATGATTGCACAGGAACATGCTGTAACAGATAACAGCATTAGACATAGTATTAAGGCAAGCATATAGTAAAAAGTAAATAATAGTGATAGATCTGTTAGTTAGTTAATAAAACTATCATGATTATAACCTAGACCTCAAATTTAGAATGAAGTTTGGAAACTTTTTTATGCTTTTAAAAGTTTTTCAAATAAGAACATAATTTTTTTTAGATAGTTGCTATGACCAAATCAAATATCTATTTAATAAAAGAAAAAAGACAAAACTGTCTTTAATCTATGATGTTATAGTCTTTATAACAGTACTCTAATAAAAAAATGAAAATGGATTAATTGACTACAATAACCAAATGTAATATAGTAGTAATTCAACAATTTTCTTTCTTACTTTTGTCTCATGACCATCATCATCATTTTAAGCCTTATTGACTCATTACAGAATGAATATCTCTCCCAGTTCAATCCATTTTTTCTGATCTCTAGCCTCTCTTCTCCACATCACCCAGTACACTTTCTTATTTCATCCATCTCACCTATGGTCTCATTCTAGGTCTTATACAATCTCCTGGAATGCAATTTAAAATTTCACCTGTCCATATATTATCATCACTTTTAGTAATATATATATATATATATAGCCCAATTCCATTCTCCTAATTTTTTCAATGATATCAGTAACACCTGTTTGTTATCTTACCCATGTATTTCATTTTCAATTTCTCCTTGTTATTTCTAACTTATATCTCTCCATACACTCTTGAGTGGCCTGAAGTCTCTCTATTGCTCTTTTGTTAAGTGTCCAAGTCTCAGATCCATAAGTAAGAACTGGTAATACACATTTATTAAAAAATTTCCATTTTAAACACATTGGCATATTTACTTTTAATATTAAATTATTTCTACCAAAAGCACCCCAACCAAGTTCAATTCTCTGATTAATTTTATCCATTATGTTTTCATCTATAGTAATAATCTGACCAAGAGATTTATAGTTGTTAACTTCTTCTAACCCATCATTATCAATCTTTATTTTTTTATTTAGAGAAAACCCATTGAACTTTACAATAGTCTTTTTTTAATCATACTTTTTTACTTTCATCTGATAACTTTTGCAACATTTTATAAAACTTTAAAGCATTATTTGCAGAAATATCTGTAAAATCTAGTAATCTCCATTTACTTTTATTTCCTTAGCTTCCCAATTTAATCCACAAAACACTTTCTTGCAAAACTGTTCAATTACTTATTTATTAACCAATGTTTTGATGGTTAACTGAATTGAGATATCCAAGTAAAAATTTTTTAGGTTTGATTTGAACTCTAAAAAAATGTAAAGTTTTTTCCTGACCCAGATTGCCATATCAGATTGATGTTAATAGCCAATTGATTACTTAAAATTGATAAATAAATCAGTATCTAAATATGTTTAAATGGAAAGTAAAAGTTATAGAATAACATAAAATAATAAAATAAATAATATACATGTTAAAGTAGGCAAAACTCTCCATACAGTAGTGCCACTCAGTGCAAGCCAGAGTAATCAATGGATGCAAAAAGGTTTTTGTATAAAATCCCTATCTTGGGCCTAGTCATCTAATAGCCCCAGATTAGTTTCTAGCTTGTGGCTTTCATCATTGAGGAGCCTTGGATCTGAGAGCATCTTAAGGTCTAATGCAACACTCCAGAAGCCACCTTTTATCCCTACTTAGCTACAAAACTATGATTCTAAAATTGAAATCATAATATTTTCAATCCAAGCTCATTATCTTATATAGTCATATAGATCTGAATTTAGTTCAGTACCCATACATTTTGGTATCTTTGGTTGCCTGTTTTAACAGCTTGAACAAGCATAAAAAATGGTGATCATATGAGGTTTAGTGTTTAATACCCATGTTATAAATGATGACACTATTGTTTCCATATATTTTTTGTTCTAGTAGTTATAGTAATGTTAGCTTTAATAACAATCAGTGGCATATACCCTGCTATATGCTAATAAACAGGTTTATTCAAACTATTGAAAAAAAATAAATACTTAATGCAAAATCAATCTTTTATAGCTATTTCTTCTCTTCATAGTAAACAAGGCACTGATAAAATGTGCTATCATTAACATCATTAAAGTGTGGAAATGTGGATAGCAGAGAAAAGTCATTGATGACGTTTATTTTTTTCATTTAAAATGTATACATATTTTAATACATTTTATAAAATCTTCAAAATTTTTAATAAAGCAAATATTAGAAAATCTCATCTAGTAAAGATTATGAATTTACATTTAAAACTACTTTTTAAAGATGGGTACCTATTTTTTATTTGATTTTTAGAAAGATTTTATTCAATTGTTAGCTTATCATTTTTTAAAAGTAGTTCTTCAAAATAGCCCAACTCAATGCAAATTTGAATAAATAGATGTTATTAATAGAAAAAATTCTAATATTCAAGAGAAGATATTAAAGAAATAATCCAATGTCTGAATTATTTAATTCTCTTAAACAAATAAAATATTCAATCAAAATGGAAATTACTACTGAAATTAAAACTTTTTACTTAAAATTTATTAAACAAACACATTCATATATATATGTTTAATGAATAATATTTCTGTTAGTGTAATTTTCAATACACTACCCTCATGCAAGGGAATGATTGATTTCTATCCGCTTTTAACACCTTGTGGAGGCGGTAATCATAACAATATGACGAAAGACATGAAAAGACGAATGATCCCCAAGAACCAGCATTCATTAGTTGGGGGTCACATTCTCTTATCTTTATCATTATTTAATATATATATAGAGAGAATTATTACAGTTTAATTGATATATGCTGAACAATGAATGATAAAAACATGTAAGAAAATGTGACTTCTGACAACTAATGAGTGCTAGTTCAGCATGAAATGTGCCACTCGAGGATCATACATTTTTTCAAGTTTTTGGTATATGTTAATAATTATACCCCCCCCCCCCTTACAAAAAGCGGGTAGAAACCATCCCCTACTTTGCGTGAGAGTGGTGGTGGTGAAAATTACGCTACAGAAATATTCATTAAATGGATACGCTGTAATCTAATGAATGACTAATAAAAAATATTGATATACTGTAAATATGTTTTGTACGCAATCTTCTTTATCTCTAAATCTGTAAATGCAGTTTTTTTTTTTGTGTGTGAAAATGAAATAAAGAATAACTATAAAATGGACGCGCAAAAATAAATCATTAGCAAAAATTTACAAGTGTCAACTTAATTAGAAATATACTTCTAAATCTTCTAAGTAATTGTGATTACTTAATGAATCATTTACTTAATTATTTTTTATATAATTTGTTTTCTTTTTTTTTTTTTTTTAGATTTCTAGATTTTCTAAAAATCAGTTAATTAAAAAGTTGATGGGAAACAGGATATTTGTAAAACTCCAGACAGTTATTTTCGGCTGATCGTTTATATCCCTATATTAATTTATTAACTAATTTTCTTTATATTTATGATAATAAATGTCCTTGCGTTTATAAAATAGCTACCGATCACAGCTTGGTTATAATACCCCACTACTTAGGCAATGTTAATGACGAAAAAATCTTTTTACTTAAAGAAAACAGATATAAAGTGTTCATTAAATGCCTGTCATATAACAATAGATGATTAAATGGAATCACTTAATCCCTGCGCCATGTTGTCTAATTAAAGGCAGGTAATGAAAGCTTTTTTTTTTTTTTTTAGAAAAAAAAAGCAGGTTGTACTTCTTTTAAATACAATATAAAGCTTATCAATTATATTACAAATAGTAATCCATCTTCAAACAAGGAATTTAATATTCTTTTGCTACACGTTACATAAGGCAGGTTCAATTTTTGCTTTTATATAAAATTCCAAAATTCTTTTTATAGTTTATATATAATTATAACACATTCACACATACACTGAATAATATTTCTGTAGTGTAATTTCACATATGACCAAAGACTTGTGGAAAAGTTATGATCACCGAGATGTGCATTTCATACTGAATCAGCACTCATCAGTTGGCCCAGATCACAATCACTTACACATATGTCTATCATTGTTCAGTGTATATATAGCAAATTGCTACAGTTTAATTGATAAGTGACAAACTCGCTGCCCTCACAACTTTAGCACAAATCACTTTATGGAAATAAAATAATAATTTTTGTTAATCATTCATTAAACTAAAGATTATCCAATAATGAATAATATTTCTGTAGTGTAATTTTCACTACACCACTCTAACACAACGTAGGGATTAGTTTCTATCTGCTTTTAGCATCTTGTGGAGGGATGTAACTATAAACATCTGACCAAAGACATGAAAAAGATGTATCATCGCCAAGATGCACATTTCATGCTGAACTAGGGCTTATCAGTTGGTCCAGACCACAATCTCTCACATATATGTTTAGCATTGTTCAGTATATATAAATAGAAAACTATTACAGTTTAATTGATAAATGTCAAACTCATTGCCCTTACAAATTTGATACAAATCACTTTATGGAAGGGTATTAATAATTTTTATTAATCATTTTATAGTTAACAAGCCTGTTTTATGAATCAGAAGATAAATGTATCTTGTGTGAGAATGGTGTAGTAAAAATTATACATCAGAAATATTATTTATCACTGGATAATCTCTAGTCCAATGAATGACTAATAAAAGTTAATATACTTCTACTGAGTGATTTGTTTCAAAGTTGTTAGAGCAGCCAGTTTAAGACATCAATTATTTTCTATTTATATATACTGAACAATGATAAACATATATGTAAGAAATTGGCTCTGGGCCAACTGATGAGTGCTGGTTCAGCATGAAATGTGTTTTGGAGATTATATATCTTTTTCATATGGCTTTGATCACATTTTTATAATTACATCTCTCCGCAAGCTGTTAAAAGCAGATAGAAATTAGCTCTTACCTTGGGTGAGGATGTAGTGAAAATTACACTACAGAAATATTATTCATTATTGGATAAACTCTAGTTTAATGAATGAGTAATAAACAATATTAATATATTTCCATAAAGTGTTTTGTGTTAAAGTTGTAAGGGCAGCAAGTGGGGCACTTATCAATTAAACTGTGGTAATTTGCTAACTATATATACTGAACAACCGATAAACATATGTGCAAGAAATTGTGGTCTGGGTCAACTGATGAATAAATATTATTAATATACTGCCATAATGTAATTAGTGTCAAAGTTATAAGGACAGTGAGTTCAAACTTATTAATTAAACTGTGGTGATTTTCTATCTATATATACTGAACAATGATAAACTTATGTGTAAGTGCTTGTGGTCTGGGCCAATTGATGAGGGCTGGTGCAGCTCAAAATATGCTTCTTGGGAACCATACATCTTTTTCATATGCCTTTGGTAATGTGTTTATAATTACATCCCTCCACAAGTTATTAAAAGTGGATAGAAACTATCCCCTACTTTGCTTGAGAGTGATAGTACTATAGTGAAAATTACACAACAGAAATATTATTTATTGTTAGTTAATATCTAGTCTAATGAATGACTAATAAAAATATTAATATACACTCATATAAATTCTTTTTAATTAAAAAAATTTTACCGCTTTGCTAAACTATTCCAATAGTTCTCCAAAAAATGTAAGCCCTCTTTTTCCATGTTCCATTTCCATGCTCTGGTAATTTTTTTTTATTTCACCTTCCCATTTCAGAGTAAATTTTTTCAATGAAGAATTCAGTCCTAGATATTCAGACAAGAGTTTATTCTTATATAATTAATTCTAAAGAATTTTCTAACCTGCTTTTCTGCACTAACTGTAATACTTAAGAAAATATTATAACATTTAACAGGAGAACATGTTTGATTTATAATTAGAATTTGCTAAATGGCATCTCTTTTTATTATAGGCTCAGTCATCTCCACTTACTTTTTTTAATTTTTACAATTACGTGAATAATATCAGTTTAGTATCAAATATTCATTTTTTAATTCCTTTTAGATATTCTCAATACCAATCCTTCCATTCTTCTTTATGTTGTTTGTAATCATAGATTCATTTTATAGTTAACAGGCCCTGTTTTATAAATCAGAAGATGTAATATGCATAACAATATGATTAAAAGCTTTTTTAAAAAAAAGAATTTCTTAAAAATATAATGTTAAATTTTCAAATGTCAATAAATATTATTTATTTTTTCCCATTTTATTTACTCCAGTTAATTCCAGCAGATCCAAGTAATCCTAACTATCCCTCTTGAGGCCCAAAGAGATTGTATGAAAAAAAATAGGCACCACACTGATTCTAAAAAATATCCATATGGACTAATAACTTTCAATATCTTCAACATCCAACTTCCACATTTTACTTACTGGCTATAAAATAGATTTTATCAGCATCAAAATTCTGTCTAGATATGACTTTTATTATAAAAAACACAGATAAGCCATCAAAAACTTAAAAATTAAACAGGATATTTCAAGTAAGTGCCTTTCTTTTGTAAAAAAAAGTAATAGACTATATTTAAAAAAGACTATTAATTCCAATTTCAGTTTATTTTTCCTCACATCACTCTTCTGTATCTGAACCACTGTTAGGTTTTTATTGGACAAATAGTAGAATCTATTTGAATAATTTATATAAGACACATTGATTTAAATATATTTAAAAATTCAAACCTGTTTTTTTACTTATCATTCTCTCCCACTTTCTTCCCCATATCTAAAAAAATTAAATTGAAGTATTAAAGACATCTTTTAATTACAATAAGCCATTTTTGATTTTTGAGAATCTTTATAACATTCTTGAATGATCTTCAACTACCCTGAAGATGGCTATGATCTAGTTGAAATACTAATATAATGCTTGCAACAATAAGTAAATGTATACATAAACAAATCCAAAATATATAATCATATATTGGACCATAAAAAAGGTGAGATTCCACCATTATTGTTAAAAGGTTGCCTTGACAACAGATTGAGATTTTTTGATTGTTAGTGATATTGGGATTGTCTAGGTGTTAACTGGTTTCTATGAATTACTTTAGTAATAACCACATATTAGTGATGTAAAAAAGTTTTATTATATAATAAAGGTTTATACAATGACTAGAAAATAAATTATTTGTATATAAAAGTACCAAAAGTATTAAAAAAATTATATACTTTATTCATAACTTTTACAAATTAATAACCCCAAAAGATAAAAAAATGATTCAATAGGTTATGCTAGTGTGGTGGCTTCTTTATTAACCAAAAGACTGTTTTTTACGAGGCTCCTCGTAGACATCTGACATCACTCTAACTCAGCCAGTTTTTATACGAAAATATTCGTTAAACACGTATTGAATTCGTTTTTAAAAGTTCTGTAAGATGGTGCCATCTTCCGATTTATTTTACAAGTAAAAATTAAAAAAAACGCATTTAAACCTAAACAAAGAAGGAAAATTATTTGTGATTGGTTCTTAGCATGCTCTCAGCCGAAAAAGACATTCTGATTGGCTGGAAAGAACAAAGAAACTGCCTGATCAAAGAAAATAAAGAAAAACGCTGAGATTTTCATTTCGAATACGATTTAAATTATTATTAAAATATATTTATGGAAATTAAAAATTATTTTCAGAGAGAATAATAAAAAAACAAAATTATTTTCGAAAAATATTGAAGATTTTAGTACAAATATTGAAGTTGTAGTAAAAAGAAATATTTACTTTTCTATAACGTAAAAGTCGATCTATTTGTTTATATTATAGCTTTTATGTTGCCGAAATTGAATATTTTAGAATAAAAAAATAGCAATTTATTTTTGAAAGAACTTTCGTTCTCTTCATATCCTGAAAAATTAATAATATACTTTTTATAAACGTATCTGAGTTGAATTTAATATTATAGGCGAATATGTTTTAACAATAGGCTTTGTCTTCAGTTTGTGAGTTGGCCAATTACAAGCTTTGATTTTTACCTCATACAACCAATGATTTAATTAGCGGTTAAAAGGTTAAATATGGTTGAAAATAAAGTATCAAATTCAAGAATTGAAAAATCCCTAAACAAAAACCTTTGGGGATAAAATGTACTTAAGCGTCTACCAAACCATTTGATATTTTTTTAAAAATTAAATAATTTATTATTATTTTTAATAAAAAATTAAATAAATCCACATTTCTTATAATGTTTATTTTATCAAAACTAATCACCTTTACAGTTTAGGTTAACTAGAAATCTTCTGTGTTATAAGATATATATATATATATATATATATATATATATCTTATAACACAGATGGGTACAATATATATATATATATATATATATATATATATTGTACCCATTTTACATGTGCCTTGTGCCCTGATTAAAATAGTTAGATGCACAAAATAGTAAAAATTTTAAATTTCCAGTCAGTAATATTCTTTGTGACCTTTTAAAACTAAAACTAAAGCAATTTTATTTAAAATTACTTTATGTAATTTTCTTAATGCATTAAGTAATATTTAAAATGCATATTAATAGTTTGTTATAAGTACAAATTTTAATAATAACGTTGTTTAAAATAAAAATAATGTACTAATATTTATTAAAATAATATACTTTTTATTGTAAGTATATCTAAATTTTAACAATTATCAATTAAATCTATAAAGTTACTTAACTTAAAATATTTTAAATAAATCATTAGATAATATTAAGTAAGGCAAAGCATTCTCCAATTAAAACATTTCTAATTATATGTGTAGCGATCTTTGTGCTTGCATGTGTATTATTTTATAATGTTTAATTTGCTAATAATAATAATTATTTTAGTCAAAAAGTATTAAAGAATTTACTTGCATTTAATATTTAATAAATACTAAATAAATATGAAAGAAAATTTATTATGTAATATTAGTTGAATAATATTTAGTTTATTAAATAATTATATTAAAAAAGAAATATTTTATTACAAGTTCAAATATTATATAAGTTAAATTGCTATTTTTAAAATATTTTATTTTTCTTTCTTTTGATCCGTTCTTTAATTATGACTTAAAAATAGAACTTAAAATTAGCAACTAGAATTGATCTATTATTGGATGATAGATTTCAGTATGATCAACTGATGAATTGAATTGACTATATAAGAGAGAAAGAATAGTTGTGAGGGTGCCTGAAAATTATTAAGAAACTGATAACAATTAAAAATTATTTTGCTAAAAAGGAATAGTTAATATTTTTGTTTAAAAATATGTTTAAAATTTTATCTTTATTTAAATCAATGTTAATATGAAATAAAATAATAAATAATTAGACAACTCTCTAGAGGAAAAAAAGGCTACATTGATATACTATTTATTATAACAATTGGAAGAAAAGAACAATACATAGAATTACTTGGACAACATTGCATTATCATTGGAAGTTTTGCTTAAGTATATGGAAACATTTTAGCCATAATGAAACAACTGACAGAGAAATGTGTATTATGTAAGATCTTATTTGTTATATTATCAAAATTGTTTTATGTTTGCTTATAGACTTTTAAATGATTTTAAAATAACCTAGTGTTAAATTTCCTGAATCAAACTATTTAATCTTCTACTTAGCATTTTAATATGGAACTGTTATTATTAAGTATTTATCCCTGCTATGAAGTTTTTTTTAATAACTTTTAAAATGAGAAATATTAAAATTTCAATTATCAATTTATGCACATAATATTCTATGAGATTTATAATGGAATGGCTGAAATATAAAGAATATTTAAATCAATGTTTATTATAATGATATATCAATCTGTTTTAAAAGGAGAAAAAATGTTTAAACTGAAGCGACAACTTTTTTTAATGTGTCAAAGCATTGGCCGAGAAGCCATCAGCTGGGAAGCGAACTTCAGGACAACTGCTTGTAAGGCAGCTGTGCTAACCACTCGCCACCAATGCTTGACTAAAACTACTTATATCTAAAACTTATAACTATCTATAATGAAATATACACTTTGGTTACACTTATCTATTGTGATAATCCATTTGTGCTACTAAAAATAAAAGGAAAAATTCTGGAAACTAACATTATGTTATATACACGTATAAATAAGATATTTTATGAATTAACTCAGATGCTGCAGTAAATTTGTGTTTTTATCAAAAATAAGTTTTATCTAGGATCTGTATCCAAAAAAAAAAAAAAAAAAAAATGATTTCTTTTAAACTAGAATCATTTATAAATGAAAGAATGAAACTCTTGGAAATAGACTATTGCTGAATTCATTATTGGGATTTGTCTGTTATTATATTAAAGTTTATTTTTAGAACTATGAGTGAATGAAAAAAGAAAAAGCTTTCATTGATGAACTGACTTTTTAAATTCATCATTGGGAATGTGTTGGTAAAAAGAAAATTAACTTTTCTCTTATTTTCATTTTTTCTCACTTTTAATTTTGAATATTTATGCTTTAAAAATATGTTTAATATTTATCATGTTGAATTCTAAAATATATATTATATATGTGGGTATGAGATAATATAGAGTGTAGATATATTTAAGGTGTGTTACACAATAACTTTATTTTGACATTTCAACAGAACTTTTCTGGTCAAATGTTATTAAATAATAACATTTTTGATAATTTAATTATTTATTTAGAATATTATATTTATTATAATTGTTTTATAAGTTTAAGTCAGTTAGAATTATTTCAAAACTTGAAGGTAAAACAATCTAGAATATGTCAAGCATTGGTGGTTGAGAGATCAGCGATGGCTGCTTTACAAACAGTTGTCCCGGGTTAGTGGGTTCGCTTCCCGGCTGATGCTATGACACATGAGAAAAAAAAACCAATCTAGAATGTTTTATCCTAAAAAAATTATTTCTCATATCTTGCTGATTATCATTTGAAATTTATAAAGAATATTTGCACCTGAGTGAATGGTGTTTCTTCAGGTCAGTTATTGGCACAGTCACAATTGCATATATGTTAGATGGCAAATTGTTTTATTAAATACTTATTTACATGTGTATTTTATTGCTATATGTATGCTATTGTTATCATTAGATTATATTAGTGAATTATAATTTAGAGTAACTATAGTCCTGCTATTAAGCATCTATTTATATTTGGTGGTGAAATTTTATATGTTATTTCCAAGTTATAGTTTAGCTGTTGCTTAAAAGAGTACCTTAATAGTGTGCTTACAGTATTTTAAATTTAAGAATTTCTTGTCAAAATGTAATTGTTGGTTTATATGGGTGTTCAGCTTTCTTTTATGTTTTATTCCCATAATGCATAGAGTAAGTCATAGGATAAACGTAGATCTTCTAGCCATGTGTGTAGATTTGACCATTATGATGTAATTCCCCTAAGCTTCCTATTTCTAGTTATTCAAAAGTCTTCGTGAGAAAAACCCAATTACAGACATCACACCTAATTTAGCAATCATATGTTGAAGTCTTGATGATGATTATTCCATCCACAATAAATCTATGTATTTGTATGGAGTTCCAAAATCTAGAACATATATCCTTTATGTGCATAGGGTCTGTAATACTATCAACATTCCTTAGCTTTACATATGAGTAACTTTAATGGTAATTTAGATATAAAAAATTGAAATAATCAGGACTTTACCAAATAATTATGATAGCATAAAGACAGTCAATTAAATTATAAACTGATAATTAGAAGATAGTTTGTAATTACTATCTAAAAAAAAATAAAAAGAATTATAATGCATTAGTTTTTAAATATATTCATTTTAAAATTTTAAACTATTTTCACTATGTCTTAAGTTATTATTAAGTTCTAAATATTGGAATTTATTCATAAGTGTAGAGAATATCAAATAGTTAATTGTTAATTAAAACAAAGTATATGCTTATTCATTAAGCAAAGGAATTATATATTTGCTATAAAAGGTAAAATATGGGTTTAACCAATATTAATGATTAGTTCTAAAGTACTTACTAATATTAGTATAGCTAAAGTAAAGTGTAACTTATAATTGTGCTAGCCATAGTCAAAAATATTTACCGACTTGAAAATATAATGGTATGAAAAAAATATTTGTATTGTTTATTTGGGAAGAGATAAAAAAACTTAATTGTATAAAAAAAATTTGTAATTTTAAATTTGTTCTAGTGAGGGGGTGTAAACAGTTGTCTCATTGAAAAAGTCTTATCCCCTCTCCCCATGTCAAAGCATCGCCGGGAAGCGAATCCGCAACAACAGTCTGCAAGCAACTGCTTGCTTGTAAGGCAGCTGCGCTGATCTCTCGGCTACCAACGCTTAACTTATCTTTCATATGATGTAAATAAAACTTTTAATAGTTTTTTTTTTTTTTTGTAAATTATAAAAATTTGTCTTTATAATAAATTGTTAATTTTTGTGAAACTTAAGTTTCATTTTGCCATTATTTACGTTTTTCCATTTCTATTAGACATCATCACAGATCTCAATTTGATTTAATATTTACATAATACTTAAATTGCACACTGATAATAAATTATTTTATTTGGAAATATTTGTTATGTTAATAAAACTGATTTATGAAGATAATTGTTTTATTAAAGTATATATGACAATTGGTTCATGAATTATAATTGCTTTATAGAAGCTTTCAAAGAAATCAAAATCTATGGCATCATGCACGAGGGTGTCATGTTTAATCATCACATATGTTTATGTCATAGTATATTTAAGAAATTTCTTTTATGTATTTAAAATTGGTAAAAATTAATAATATTATGATTTGACTTATTTTTGCATTCAAATACAGAACTTAGATTATTTTAGGATGTATAAGCAGAGCTATATTTGGATATCCATATGTCAATTATTCTATTAAAGAAAATAATAAACTTTATTTAAATATTTGCATTATAAGATTAGTTATATTATATTTATAGAATTAAAGGTTAGTATTATCATTATGAGAGATGATTTCTGAGTATTTTAGCAATCCAAATTATATTCTATTAGATTTCTTAAATTATAATAGAGATTTTTCTTGAATTAATTTAAAATCCTATAAGACCTAAAGTAACTAATTTTACCGTTTCGTTATCATATTGCAGAGCAAAGTTATTCTAGTTTGTTTAATAATACTGTATTATTATTTTATATTTTACTAAATTTTGTCTGGATTATTGGATTTCCATTAAATTGCCTTTTGTTATCCAATATACTATGCTTTGTTCCTTCTGGATATCGCTGAGATAAAAATTAAAATACAATAAAGATTTACTTCAAAATAAAATTAGACTATTATTTTATTCTTATAATAAATTTTAATATTATTATTCTTAAATATTTAGTTGGAATATTATTTTAGTTTTATTTAAATAAGATTGTTATAGTTAGTCATAGAGATATGATTGTAATTCTTAAAGGGTTGGAATTCAATGGTATTTCTATGCAGTCAGGTATGGGTCTTTGATATTTATTTGACTTTAAAGCAGTCTGTACACTTTGGTATGAGAACACAGTCTCATGACTAAATTTATTATTATTATTATTATTATTATTATTATTATTATTATTATTATTATTATTATTATTATTATTATTATTATTATTATTATTATTATTATTATTATTATTATTATTATGAGCTAGACAATTATTCATTAATAAGTAATTATTTGTTTAAGCAGTTCTGAGATCAGTAGTTATTGTCATCATTATTATTTTACTCATGTTGCTTTTACCCGCTTATGCTCTCTCTCTTGCTGCTTATCTTTGCTTGAATGGTTCCCTTTCCGGAAGGTTACAAATATATACATATAAATATATGAATACAAAAATAATTTATCATATAAATGACAATCTAACATTATACATCTTCATAGAATGATTTATTTTTTACATATCTTACTTATTATACATATAGTTATACATTAATAATATCAAATATATACTATACATAAATATATTATGCCCCATTTATATACAATAATTAATCAAATACCACATTCAATATATATATATATGTAAATCTAATTATTATAATGTGCTTAATATCTTAAAATTGTTAGATAGGAAGTGCGCGGAAATTTATAATATTTAAAGTAATAGCGCATGATCGGAGTTCGTCTTCCAATCTAACAATATATATATATTGTCACCGTCACTACACGACTAATTAAGAATATATACGCATAAAAGAAATGTTAAAATACAGATATTATTTTCTTAAAACCAACTAGCTAGCATGAAACAATAAATCTAAGGAAGATCACAAAGTGTCCATGAAGATAATAACCTAGTATCGACATTGGTTAAACTAGCTTCAAAATCCATAGCAAAATACCATTAGGTAAATTTGATATTTTTAAACCAATAGATAATTAATAATCGGGTCTATGAGATGAATGTGTAATTCGAATTATGAATTAAATAATAAATAGATGTTAGAAATAAATAATAATTAAATAATGAAAATGACAAAGCTTAAGAGAAAGAAAATGTGTTACAATAATGAATGATTAAGAGGTGATGATAGAATAGGAGCCAATGAAGGATAAATCAGTTATGATGATTAATTAAGATAAAATGAATTATGAAGAAGTAAAAGAAATAAATATCAAGATGAAATATGAAAACAATGCTGATGGAGGAGAATAAGATCCTGGGCTATAAACTAATATTGTATTAAATAATATTAAGGCAAAATGAAACAAAGTATGGATTCTAAGCTTGATTAACCAAAATATTTAACCATGAAGTTAAAATAAATTATAAGTTTTAAAATTAAAAAAGTAATTTACATCTTAAAGTTATATTGAATTAATAAAACTGTTAAGATAAACATAACTCCAACCAAAGCACAACAAATAACTTAAGACATAAAAATTTGCATAAATTCAAAATTACAATTTACTTTTCTCAGGGTTCCAGTAACTTAAATATTACCATTTTACAAGATATACTTAAGTCAGTGAGAGGGATTTTGCCACTACCCAAATATAACAAACAAAACAGCTCATAAAATGAAATATAATTAATAAACAATATTTGGCAAACCCAATACCAACAGCAATATGAACTTTAAGCTTTATAAAGTACAAATATGTTCTTAAAATAAGCGCAATAATTTACAAACTCTCCTTTATTAAATAGTTATGGGATGTAGGATCAAGATCAGTGAATGATGTATCTAATGACTCAAATAAAAAGCTTATTCCAAAAACAATAAATCATTAAAGTATTATTTAAAATAAGACATGGGCTTAAGATTTACAGTATTCTAATCAATAAGCCATAAATTCTAAATGTATTTTATATGTAAAAGTTTACTAAAAGCATTATAATATATTAATGCAATATTAATGCATAATAAAATATACTGTATTAATTACTGATGACTTTAAGACAATAAAATAATGTGTTGATAGCAATAACAAAAATAATATGGATGATGATTAGCAATAAGACCACAGACAACTAAATATATTTTTAAAACAACAAGATTTATTTACACTATTTACAACTTTTTTAAAAATAATAATAAACAATTGAAAAACATACATCTATTTTAGAAACAATATAAAGCAAGGTATATTTCATCTGAGTACTGGTATATCAATTTTCATGCACTGATATGTTTAGTAACATAATATCCATTTATAATATGCTATTTAAAGCATTAAAATATAACTAAACTTTATTAATTAATAATTTGATAATGGCAATTATCTTATTAAGCACAAATTACAGTTATTATTGTTTAACATATTGAAATTTATTACATAAATATGGAAACAGATGCCAGAAATCAATGTATGTAGGATACTAAACTTTGCCTATATCCATAAAAATAATCATTTTAAATATTAAAAGGTCTTACCAATCCATCGGTTAACTACTGCTTGATGGAAATAAAATAACATTGCACAGCACAATACATACACTATTTTATTTAGCTAAAAACTATAGATAAACAAGTGTCCCTAAATCTAACTCTACCTTATCGTTGCCATATAATTTTAGAACATCAAAAACATACATGGTGGAAAATAACTAAACATCATCATGAGAGATCAGACAATAAAGAAAGGCTCTCCAAAACAACATTAGCATGGGATTTTTAAAATGATTTAATTTTTTGAGAATAAAGAGAAACAAGACTAAATTTGAGATTAGCTAAAACTTTAATATTTTTATATTCATTTCAACTTAAAAAAGTATTATCCATCAATTGAGCAGCTGTAAAAAATATCCTTACACTTGAAGACAAAAAAAAAAAAAACAGTGTTAAGTACCAGAATATCAAAGCAACTGTTTTTATCAGAAAGATAGTTATGTTTATATCATTTAAAATTTCACACCAACAAGGTTTACCTGATCAGCAGACATCTCTGTGGTTATTGTTACTAAAAAGGGTTGTCCACTAAAGGTAAAAAATAATTGAATATTTTGTTTGTTCAGAGCTCATATGATCATTGAGTAAAAAGTGGCAGAGATTAGTTGTGATCAATGTATTTTTAAATTTTCCACTTTACAAGTGCATTAATCCTTGTAAAATGGGGGTTTCTAACTTTTCTGATCCCCATACTTCCTTGGCTTTTAGTAAATTATCCGGTGTTCCCTACTTATTATAATAGGAGATAAAAAGTTGAAGAATGCACTATGCAGTATATTAATATTTTGTAACTATATCTCATAGATTAAAAATAAACTTATACAGACTAATTATAAGGATAATAAATATCTTATTGTTTGAATAAAATATAAAACTTTTTTATCCTTTTCATAATATATAACTGATTCATTGGGATGAACTATATAATACTTAACAAAAATAAAATGTTATCAAGCGTTGTTAGCCGAGAGGTCATCGCACCCGCCTTGCAAGCAAGTTGTTGGTTGCAGACGGGTGTGGGTTCGAGTCCCGGCCGATGCTATGACATATGGAAAAAAAAAGGAAAAATAAATAAATAAAATGTTTATTTTATTGAAGCATTGCCATCTAGTGGATATTTAAGCAATCAATGGATACTAATATATTGTTTTTATTAATTCAATATCCAGTGCTATCCGATTCATATACCTACTATAGTTTCTGATTTATAAATCTTTGTCAATAAAAAGAATTTGACCTGGATTTAGGACATTTAGTTCTTTTGGACTTAATCCAATTTTCATCCAGTTATTGCGAAATTCCAAAACATTTTTAAGATTCGAATCCAAGTCTACTCGTTTGCATAGTTATATAGTTCTAACACCAGTTTAGTATTATCTTTAACAATAACTAAATGTCTTTGATAAAACTATATCATCATTGTAGTCTGAAATTTTAATTTTGCTATCTTTGACCCCCCTCCTCCGATAAGCAGTTGTATAATTAAAATAATCATATATATATATGCACCTATACCGTATTGAGTACAAGGTCATTTTGATTAACGAAGGTACTTATTAAATGATATTTAAATTACAGATGTCTAATGATTTTCTTTTTATGCAATAAAAAAAAGAGTTTTTTTATTAGTTAAATCTAAGGCAAGTCATTAATTTTTCTCGGCCTTTTCTGATTCAATCAAATTGTTCATGATTTTTTTTGTCGTAATCGTTATTAATATTTTTTTTAAAACTTTAATCAAGTGAACAAAATTAATATGATCATGACAAAATTAACTAACAATCTTTTACAATAAATAGTTTATATAAAAGATTTAAAAGCAACAAAATCAATTACAGTGGATTAAAAATATATATATATTTTTTTAAAAAAACTTACTCATTAACATTTTGAAACAGCTAGGATAACATTTTTCGTTTTTAATGATGTTATCATTTTTTTAAAAAAAAAAGAAATATCAGTTAAATTTTTAAAAAGTAAATAATACCATACATTAAACTCTATGCATATTAACACTAGGATGGAGCGACGAATGAATGTAAAACTTGAAAGTTTCTAAATTGAACCTCAACCAATTTTTTTAGTACTTAATTATACATGACCTCTCAAGTAACTAAATATTAAATTATTTTTTTACTTGCACAGAGACTGAAAGTTTGTAATAAAATAAATTAAAATTGCATAAAAATGTACTTTTTATTACTTAGTTAAAAAAAAAAAATTCTGGCAAAAAGATTTTGGCATAATAAGTGAAGTAATCTATATACTGTATACAGTATATACTTTTAGACTTGTTAAAAACAAATGGATTTTTATCATAAAAAAAGTTGAATAAAATATTCTGCTTAGTAATAAGTATAGGAGTCAGCTTTTGAAATTTACAACAAGAATTTGCCTGAAAGTTTGTGATAATAGTATATTAGATGTGATTATATTTTGAATTATTTCCATCATCTATCATTAAATGCTGAATGTATGGAAAATTTTAAATTTTATTTTAATTTTTCAAATACAAATAACTTGTTAGTAATAACACACAAATAGTCAAACAACTTGTTAGTAATAACACACAAATAGACAAACAACTTGTTAGTAATAACACATAAATAGACAAACAATTTGTTAGTAACACACAAATAGATACAATTTTAATAATAACACACAAATAGACAAACAACTTGTTAGAAATAACACACAAATAGACAAACAACTTGTTAGTAATAACACATAAATAGACAAACAATTTGTTAGTAATACACAAATAGATACAATTTTAATAATAACACACAAATAGACAACTTGTTAGAAATAACACACAAATAGACAAACAACTTGTTAGTAATAATACACAAATAGACCAACAACTTGTTAGTAATAACACATAAATAGACAAACAATTTGTTAGTAACACACAAATAGATACAATTTTAATAATAACACACAAATAGACAAACAATTTGTTAGAAATAACACACAAATAGACAAACAGCTTATTAGTAATAACACACAAATAGACAAACAATTTGTTAGTAACACAAATAGATAAACAACTTTTTAATAATAACACACAAATAGACAAACAATTTGTTAGTAACATACAAATAGACCAACAACTTATTAGTAATAACACAAATAAAGAAATAACGTGTTAATAATAACATACAAATAGATAAACAATTTGTTAATAATAACACAAATAGATAGCACAGGTTGTGTGTTATCATTTAATGGTAAATGTTGGAAATAGTCCAACACCTAATTTCACATGACCAGAATCATTAATTTAATATTGTTATCTATTTTTTTAAGTACTTCAAGATGGAAATTTTTCAAAGAAATTATACATCAAGCAAAATAATAAGCAAAAACAAACGAAACAAAAAGAAAATGGGATTTGACTCAAACAGATTAAGTGAATTTAAACAGACTTGGTTATAATTATAAAACTTGTATTACTTTCATTTATTTAAATCGTGAACAGACTTTTGCAGAATGAGGAGTATTTATAATTGTCTCCAAATGTTACAGTTATCAATTTATCTACTGTACTTCAAACACTTTTTAGCAAAAAACATTTTATTGTACATATATGCATACATAAGCTTCCATTTGGTTTTTTGCTAAAATATCTTCAAAGTAGAGTGGATAAATTGCATTTGTATAAGTTGTTACAACAAAATAAAGGGAGTGATAAATTTGGTAATATTACAAATATTATTAATTTATTATTAAAAAATTAAATGTATAACAAAAATTTAGTATAACATACAAATGTCAAGTAGAAGTATGAAAATTTTAAAGTTGTCAAAGATTTTAACTACATTCAATCTGATAATCTTGAATATATGGGTATATAATTACTAATCACTACCCTTACACAGGATTCTAAGTTGTCTTCTGTGGGCAGGTGTCAGCATGATAGTTCTATGGGAAAGTTGTTCTTGAATAAATCAAATATGCTTATTTTATCATTTATCTGTGAAAGATTTTTGTGTCCAGTTTCAACAATGTCTGAAGGGGCAAGCACCCTGTTTCTATTTTTAATTTTTATAAATAGTGATTGCAATTTGCTGGATGTTAGGGTTGAAGGAAGAGTGGCATTCTAGAAACCAAAGGGTACATATAAGGAAAATAGTAACCCCAATTGAAGGGAAAAGGCCCCATTTCATGTTATCAATGAGAGTAGCAATAGTGAAAGTGCACAATTTAGTAATTAACTCTGGCATTTTTCTACAGATAAGAAGAGCAAAACACTGGATCACAAAATGATGAATTGTTTCATCATGCTTATGACAAAGAGAACAATGGGGGGCAATGCTAGCATGCACCATTCTCTGTAATAAAAGATGTCTATTGGTAGGGTTTCTATATTGATTTTGAAAAGGAAATCAGAGTATTTTGGTTCCAGATACCAGAATTTGAATTTTTTGATTAATTGTTTATAGTAATAGTAAAAATCAATGGGAAATAAATGAGTGTGATTAGCACTATAATTCATGTTATAAGCTTCCCAAAAGAACATTCTTTTAGAGAAGGTGTGATTATTAAGATCAATACAAGCAGCAACGGATTTGATTAAGAATTGGAAAAAAAACCTTACTGGGTGGAGGTATATCAGTAAGAGTGACTAGAATAAATTTAATGGCATCAGATTAAGTAGAGACAAATTTAAAAACAGAATTAAATGACCTCCTAAAATAAAAGGTAGGGATTAAATGGACGTAAAGGATATTGTCTTTGGTATGCTTCTATAACATTCTAATACTAATTGTAACAGATCTTTTATTCAAAATCAGTTTGGAGCAAAGCTAATTAATATTTTCCTTGAAAGCATTAGCATAATTGAATTGTTAATCATTTTTTTCCAAATTTGTATAAAATTTTTGTCTAATAAAGCTATTTTTAGTGTGTGCATGTGTGTGTGTGTGGGGGGGTTCCTTCTTATGTTTAGTTAACACATAATTCATACAAAATGGTTCAATGATTGCACCCTTGGTTTAATAAAATTTGACTGTTAGTTTACTAATTGTGACTTAAAAGTACTGAACTTTCATTTACATAATTCACTTTTTAATGGAAAATATCATAACTTACATGCATGGTTTTATAATACCTTTCAATGGTTTTTTTTTTTTTTGGAAGTAACACATAGCATATATAACATCCATATTTTGCACTTACTGGTGTAAAAAAAAAAAAAAAACTGTTCTTATCATTCTGTATTAAAATTGTATGTTTTTCTTTTATTTTGTGCTTGTTTCAGACATAACACCCCTCTTAAAATATGATAAAAATACAATTTTTTTATATAAAATATTTAAATCTGTAAACCTGTCACAACAACAAAACAGAGTTTCTGGTTCATTAACAATGTGCTGTGTGATGAAATGTTGCAGCTATTAAATTTGTAATTAATTGTAAACCTCACTGTAAACTTCAAATAAAGGCACATATGTCATTTGAAACATTCATTAGTTAGTGCTCATGACTATAGACAACTCACTCAATTGTGAAGAGCTAATTTTCACTTGTTTTTAATTTAAAAAAAAACAATAATTAATAATTAATAGCAAATTAGTAGTAGTCATATATGTGTCAAAAAGCTTTTTTTTTATTTGAAGCTATTGCATCTAGTGTAATGTAACATCAGTTGCTCTTATTGTCTCCTAATTCAAGTGGTCACTAGAAAATTTATTGGCAATTCACCAGTGGACCATGATCAGTGTCTTACCAATTTCAGACATAAATCTTCCAATTATTTTTCTTCTTATATCAATTTTAGTTTTTTTCTTGTAAATGAAGTATTTACAGCCTTACATCTGTGAATATAGTTTTCAAAAGGAAAGTAGTACAAAGGAAATTATTGTAATTGTTAGATTGATTAGACAAAGATTGATTGAAAAAGGGAGAAAACTGGCTTATGAATACTCACATCTATTAGGAAAAAATGATTTGAAATATGTGTAATGAACAAAGACTAAGGATTAGACTGCAGGAGAGATATATTGAGAAAATGAGATTAAAGAGAAGCATTAGACAGGGATGTGGATTGTCAGTTGTGCTTTTCAATATTTATTTAGAAGACATGATAAATATATATTTTGGATTAAGAATTAAGATTGGAGATAGAATAATGAAATAAATAGAATTGAAACTCTTATATATACAATGAAAGGAATCACCAATATTTTTGAATAGATCAGAAGAAAGATGTATTGATTATGAAATGAGGACTAATTTGGGTAAGAGCAAAACCTTACAAATTAGAAGAAAAGAGAAATTTGGGAATAAAATGGTTCAGCAGATTAAGGATTTAAAATATTTGCGAAATTAGTTAAATAAGAGTGGAAAAAGTGACAATAAGGTTAAAATAAAGATAATATTGGATAAGGAGGAATTTATGAAGAAAGAGATATTCATGGAATTTTATAGAAGAGTTAAGAAAGATATTACTCAAAAGCTATATGTGAAATGTATTGTTGTATATTTTTGAAATGTGTACTCTAAATAAATAAAATTGTATTAGTGGTCATTAAGATATAGTTATGAGAAAAATGGGAAAGCTTCCTTGGACCACACAATTATGCCACCTAGTGGAAGTTCTAAGTATCAATAGATATTAAAAGATTGCACATTATAGTCCCTATCCAGATTTATTTCTAGTTTATGGCTTTCATCACTGAAAAACCTTGGATCTGGAAACAGTGCACCTGGATTTTTGGATCTAATGCAACTCCCAGCATCCACCTTTTATCTTTTTGGTTAACTATAAACCTATCAGCCCAAACTAAAAACACAATAAAGTTTTCCATCTAAGTTAATTTGCTTGTATAGTCATACAGATATGAATTATGTTTAGTTCCTATATATTTAGTGTTTTGGTTTTTTTAACAGTTATAGCTACCATAGATCTTATACTAGGTGGCACTATTGTGTAGACAAATTTGCTACTGTTTTAACAGCTAGAGTAAGCACAAGACAAGATGATCATGGGATGTTTTAATGATTTAAGACCAATCTTACTATGATTATTAAAAACCAAGGACAAACAAATATATTGATAGTAAACTGGATTCAGGTCAGTATGACTGTACAAGTGATTTAGATTGAATTTTGTACTCAGTTTGGCCTGATAGCTTTATTGTTAATTAAAAAATTAAAAGTTGGGTATTAGAGAAATGCATTAATCCAAAGATGCACGTGCACTGCTCCCAGTTTCAAGGCAACTTACTGATGAAAACTATAAGCTAGAAACTGGTCTGGTGATATTGGATGGGAGAACACTAGATGAGGATTATGATGCACAACTTTCTAGCATCTAGTGATTATTAGATCTTCCACTAGGTGGCACTATTGTATAACAGAATTTGCTACAATTTTAGCAGCTTGTGTAAGCCTAAAAAATATGATTTTATGATGTTTAAGTGATTTAATACCAATCCTAGCCAAAAAATTACCATAACTACGGTTATTAAAAAACTGAAGATACCAAATATATAAATACTAAACTGATTCAAATCTATATATCCATACAAGCAAATTAATTTGGTTTAAAAACATTATTGTGTTTTCAGTTTGGGCCAATAGCTTTATAGTTAACCAAAATGTAAAATATGGATGCTAGAGAGTTGCATAATATCCAAAGATCCAGGTGAATGGCTCCCCAGATCTAAGGCTTCTTGCTAATAGCACTTATAAGTTGAAAATTAAACTAAGAATATTGGATAGACATTAAATAAAGATTATGATGCACAACTTTATAGCATCTATTAATTTTTAGAGATTGCACTAGGTGGCACTATTGTGTAGAAACATTTGCTATTATTTTAACATCTTGTGTAAGCATAACACAAGGTGATTATGTTATGTTTTGAGACTATAAAGTTTTTTGTAAGATAAAAAGGAACAAATGAGATTTTTGGTGAGAGTAGATAGAGAAGAACATTTGGAAAAATATATATGATCAGATATATATTGAAAAAAATATTATTTAAAGAGAAATGCTTTGCAGCGAATGATGAATGGTAATAGAAGAAAAAGGTGGAGATATGACCTTATTGGATGATATAAATAATGACACAAGTTACTTGGAACTAAAAACTCAACAATGAACAGAATAGAATGGTGAAACAATTGAAATGATCATGTGACTGCTATCTGGACGTAACCATAACACTAATGATATTGGTGAAATTATTTCACATTTTGCTTCTACTAATAATCTTTTTTTGTTTTTTAGAAATTATTTTTAAGGCAGATCTATGGAATGAGAAATCCTTCATGTAATCATTATAATGATATTTTAATCTTCTTGTTTTTTTCCCCTATAATTAATTTGTGAAAATATAACCCGATTTACTAAAATCTATTTTTATGATTTTATTAGTTTTTTTATCTGATGTAATTCAAAACTTATATGAATTAAGCTTTTTTTAGTATCCATTTGTTCATGGTCAGTATTTTAATTTAGAACAGATATCTTACTCTAGTTAAGTGGTGTATAACCCATGAGCTGCGACTTCTCAGTGAGTCACGTAAAAATTGTTGGGGGTTGTGAAATTTTTAAGAAATTCTCTTCAGTTTTAAATAATAGGAAGGTTTTTTTAAAAAATATAATTTAATTTTTAAAAATAGATAAAAATCCCATAAAAATAAATTGTTGTTGTATGTATCATAATTTATTTTGTAAGTAGATCATTTGTTTCAAAAATTTTATTTCAAATCTATGACGTTAATACTAAAATATTAGGAAATATAAATTTATTTATTAATTAAAACTACTATTGATTTATTATGAATATCCTTACATATTCATATAAATAATTTCGGTATGGTTAAACAAATAATGAATCACATCAAATTTTCATCCAAGAAAGGAAATGTCAAATTTAAAAATAGAATAGCTAAAGTTAAAAGATTGTGTACCAATGTTTAGATCACAACATATACGTTCTTTCATCATATAGAAAGGATTATGACAGTTTATCTCATACTAGCTAGTACAAAATAAAGTCTAGATAATACTATTTGATATAGCAATGTTTTAATTTAAACCTATAAAAATTGTGCATCTTGTATTTTTAGCCTCAGATATAACTTCTACCTTTTCAACATTTTTTTTTATCATCACTACTGATTCAAACTCAGGTTTAATAATAACTACTGTTTATATTAGTCTTACGTTATTGGCCGAGAGGTGTCGCAGCCGCTGTGCAGGCGGGTGGTTGGGTGCAGGCGGTTGTGGGTTCGCGTCCCGGCCGGTGCTATGACATGTGGGAAAAAAAAACTACGTTTATATTAATAGCAGCTTTATAATATTTTTTTGGAGAGAAAGAAATAGAGAAAGAGGAGGTAATTTATTTCACTAAAGTTGGCTGATATAAAAGAGAGTTTATTTTTCTTGATGTTTTTCATTGAGTGAAATTCAAAATTAAGCCTTTTATATCTTGAATTCGCATAATACTAAACAATTTCATATATTGCCGGCTTATTGTTTTTATAAACAACTAATAATATCTAGCTTTTTTAATAATCAATTTTTTTTTAATATTTAAATTATTTTTTTCTATATTTCCCAAATTCTCTTTTATTGCACAAATGAATACATTTGGTGTGCAACAGTATAATTTAATGAAAGTTAGTAGCGTCACAAAAAAATAATGAGAGTTTAGAAAAAAAGGGTCTTTCTCAATTCAAATCCTGGTTCAGTTAAAAATTAATCCTACTCAAAAATAAAAAAAATGTCTCAAATTGTTATAAATTGGAGACATCACTCGGTATTGTTTTTAAATTGGTGTCAGACCTATTTAATTATGAAAGTAAATAGGTTTATATTCAAAACCTTAAGATGCTTTTGAATTTCACTCTGAAGCCTGATAGTAAAAAGAGTAAAATGTATCTTTAAAATGAAAGATACTTTAAGTTTAAAGATCAAAATAGACTAGATCTAGATTTAAACTCTTTATTGACAAAAATCATAAGGCAGAATTAATTTAGGGATAGGGATAGAAAAGCACCAAGGATAAATTTAATAAGCACCACTATCTATTTTTTAATTATTCAAGCTTACAATAGGTGGCAGTACCAGAGTAAAATAAACAGATTTCGCTTCTGAAAAAAAACCACACACACACGATTTTTCAATATATGATTGCTTTTTACGATAAAGAGACTATAAAATTTAGTAATAAGCTTTTAATTTTCTTTACTTTAAACAAAATAAATTACATAATAAATATTACTTTGATATTTTTATATAGTAAAAAAGTATACTTTGAAACACAAAAGTACATATATCCAGTCAAATATATTTAAATGAATTTGTAACAGTGAGCGATTTGATAATTTCTTTTGGCAAAAGCGTTTGTTTTAACTGTATCAGAAAATTATATTGAGAAGAATATCCACCAAATAATAGTAATGATTTTAATCAGCACATATGGTTTTACTGTTGATTAAATGTAACGTTAGGAATACAGATCTATTTCATGGAACAAACATGTTTGAATATACTAGGATACATTACAAGCAGATTCTAAAGAATGTTTTTTTTTTTTAAATAAATTTGTAACTATGCTTACCTTTCTGAAATATCAATCTATTTTGTCAGAAAAAGGGGATCCAACCTAAGATGAGATGGAATATGTTCTTTTATCTGACAAAAGAGATTGGCATTTATATTACAACAAAGGTAGGAGTATTTACAGGTTTATTTTTTTTTAAAAAATATTCTTTAGAATATACTTGTAAAATATGCTAGTAACATATTCAGGCATATTTATTGCATATAATTTATTATTAATAGAAGGAATTTTTAAGATGTCATCTTTACATAATAGAATATTCAAAAAGTTGATAACTTATGTATAAATAAGCTTTCAGTGAAGAATGTAAACAATTTAATAATCAGAATTGGTAATACTGTTCCAGAAATGACAAGCATATTCAATGTATTTTATAGTTTTAATATGTTTTCATTACATTGACCTTAAACAGAGTTATTAAAACCTAGGTAATAAGTGTCCCGCCTCTCATGTTTTTGTTAATCAGTTATCTTGTATGTGACTGGATTCAATTTTTTCCCTTATAAATATCAACTTTTAAACTATTATGTTTATTATTCACACACACACACAAATAAAACATGTGTTTAGGTACAGTAGATGAGTGTCAAATTTTGGAGCTCAAGATTCCTGGATCATGGTTCAGCTCTGTTACGTTGTTATAAACTCTTATTAATAAACCATTAAATTATTATCTTTTCACATGCCTTATTTTTATTTATCTTCATAGCACCCTATTTAGACTATCTTTCATTCTTTTCTTGTAAATTAATTATTTCTACCTGTAAATATCCTGATGTAAAATAATGTTTCAATTTTAATTTTTATATGTATTCTAGAGAAGAAGAATTAGAATAAAGGAACAGATAGAAAAATTAGAAATTTTTTTCGTAAAATTTATGGGTTGACAAAGAGGAATGGTAAATGGAAATTAGAAGAAGATATAAACCAATAAGAAGCAAAATCTGTATAAATAAATAATGTATATTGGCATCAGAAACCATCTCACTAAGATAAGAAGAATAATTTTTCTATAATCCTACATTTTTTATTTCACAAAATCAACTTTTAAGCAAGTCATGTACAAAATATTATATTCACTTTTGTTTAATAAAACTATGTGGTGGTAGGAAAGGTGCAGCTCACAGTATAGCCTCTTGTTTTTTGGAAGGACTAAGTTTTATATTGAATAATATCATTAAAATCAGTCAACACTTAGACAAACCCAATATCACTAACAATCAACAATTTCAAACTGTTGTCATGGCAACCTCCTTTTAACAACAAAGGGCTTTCATGTTCATTAATTATTATTGCTACTAGGATTGTCTAAGTGTTGATTGGTTTTTAATGATTACTTACAAATTCATTTAGTCTTGAACATTATTACAATTATTATTTTATATATATATATATAATTTTATTAGATTACCTCGTTTAGATGTATTTGAAAGATAAACAACTGTTTTTTTTTACCATAAATTATGCGCCAATTACAAAATTATATAAATTTTACAACTGGATATTCATATATGTATAAATGTTATATACTCTATTGTGTATCTTCAATTATATAATGGATGTTATTTTTTAATACAAATTCATTTATATATAATAAATATATGATAGTAAAGATAAAAGTTAGGCATTTTAAACTGACAAACACAGCACAGTCTTTTCCAAGATCCCTTCACAAAGAAGTATGATAAAAAAGGTCTTACTCAAATCAACTTTTAATTGATGAAAAGTTTTTATTTTTATAATAGATAAAATTCCCTGTAAAAAAAACGTTGATATCTAAGAGAATTTTGATACAGTGCCAATGTTGTGTCCGCTTACAATGATAAGTTGGTTTGATGAATGTTTAAGCATTAAATAAATAAATATATAAAAAACATTGACATTTTAAGCAAATGTTTTGCTTAAATGTATGCAGCATAGAGTTGTGAAATTAGACGTTATACTAAAATGCATTATTTAACAAATATAAATTATGACTTATTTTATCAGTAAATGAATAGATTCAAGAGTGAAAGGTTTCTAAATTGATTTAGGCATATCCAGTCGTTTTGACAATCAAATATCACACAATCTTCCAAGAAGATGACAATAGCATTATTATTTTAAGCCAAAATTAAAACTCTTTAGATTTTTAATTTTTTAAATGCTTATCTATTGTATTTTATAATAACTATAAATCAATATCTAAGGAAGAATGTAGAGTTCTTTGGATGAAGGGGTTCATAATATAAGAGCTACGATGAAGCTAATGTATCATTATTATTATTGATAATGATTTATAATAATATGACTTTATTTAATTTAATCTTTAATATTTTTATTTATATCATCAATTTTAATTACCTCTGATGTTTCAATGTTGCCATAAAAGAAAAGGGTAATTTGAACTTAGCACCGTTCTAAAGTAAATGTTCTGCCATATTGATTCTAATTTTGTAAATATATTTGAAGTATCAGTTTAGGGTTTTGCATTCAAATTAATTAAGAAAAAGTGTTCTGAATAGGATATAAATAAAAGATTTAGAATTAAATAAAACTGAATGTCAAAAATTGCTTTTGGTTCCTAATTTTTTAATTCAAAAAAATATTAAATTTCTATTATTTGGCAATAATTTTTTAAAATTAAATTAAATTCAAAAACTCACTTTATAAATATAAATTTCATTTTCACAATTTTTTTGGATAGATTTGAATTCAAAAATTATTTTTTTAAAATATAAAGTTTTCTAATCTTTAAAACAAATAACAAAATATGAGAGCATTAGAATCAATATGGTGGAATGAAAACATTAAAGCAGCATTAATCCCAAAGTACCAATAAAAGATATTAAAAGTGGCAAATTTGGAATCAAGTTATTTGATTATTAATCTCTATTTTAGTAATTTTTAAATTTTTATAATTTTATGTTTTATATTTACTTTTTACTATATTTCAGCATGGATTTGTAAATATGATATAATATAAATTGTAAAGCCAAGATAAGTGAAAACAAAGGAAAATCTCATTTCAATGCAATGTTTAAGGAGTTGTCAAAACTTCAGCCAATAATATGAATAATATTTTAAGCAATATTAAAAACATAACAAACAGAATTTAAACATATACTGTACTTAACAACTGTGAGGATTATTAAAGTGGGAAGAGAATTTGCAACAATGAAAAAATTAACAACTTTAATTTGCAGTTTTTTTCTGGAAATTATTGTTACATCTGAAAAAAAAAAAATCTAAAGTTATAAATACAATCCACAGTTGGAGATAAAAGAAAAAGTTTTATTACAAAATCATGTTTGTGTAGAAAGTATATTTTGTTCAATTATGCATTTTCAGGGGCATACAGTAAACGGCTCTAATAGATGACCAAAAGCAAGCATGGTTTTTAATATTTCCGGGTGTTTTTTTCTTATTATTGTTATTTTAAAGAAAGACATATTTGCAGTAAATTTTTTGATAATATTTGCATTTTATTTGTTAATACATTTTCTATTAAGTGTATAGTGAACTTATTAATATAAATAAATTTAAATAAAAAAAACTCCTTAAAGGAAATGACAGTAACAAAAAGAAAGCTGACAAATTATGAAAATGAGTCCAGCATCTTGCGTTTATATGCTAAAATCAAAATGAAATAAAAATCTTTAAATAAAGATTTTGAATAGAATTTTTAACAACTGACACATTTTCCTTAATATAAAACTGGGGGGAGGGGGTGTATGGTCTTTGAAAGTATGTAATTGAACAAAAAATAAACACTTCAATTTTTGCCAAACGGGTAAATAGACAAATACTTTAAATATTATTATTAAAAATAGATGCAAATTTTATTTATTAATACATATGAACACCTCTCCAGAAAAAAAATGACTGTATATAAAACATTAAAAAATATAAATATAAGAACATTCCAGTTATTTATTTAACATTATGGCCTATGTATTGTGACAAGTAATAGCATTATGGGAATGGAAGTTAAAAATTTTGATACTTAAGCATTCATTATATGGACTACCAAACTTGACAGCCATTACTTTTTGAAATGATACATTCAGGGGTTTACAATTTTTTTCCACTTTTATTTTATGAATAAGTGTTAGCTGTTAAGCAATTATATTTAATATTTACATTTTTTAAATACAAGTATAATGTATATACTTAAACCACATGTAATTAAAGGAGATTTGAACCAAAGCTCCTTTCAGTTATCTATTTTATCTTATAAAACTGATACACATGACCACATACATGTGTATCAGTTCTATAAGATAGAGTGATTGACTAAAGAGAACTTGAAAATCTGGGTTCAAATCTTTAATTTATATATATATATATTAATCCACAAAATATTTCTTGCAGCGCTGCTGTAAAAAGTGCCGCAAGAAGTATTTTGTGAATTAAAATGGAAAGCTAAAGGGGTAAAAGTAAATGGACATTATTTAAGTCATTTAGATTTTGCAGATGATGTAGTTGTTTTTGCAAACAATGCTTTAGAGCTGCAGGAAATGTTGCACGAGTTATCAGATGAAAGTAGGACTAAAGATAAATGTTAAAAAGACTAAAGTAATGTTTAATGGATTTTCTCAAAATATAAAAATAAAGATTGGTTATGATGACTTAGAAGAAGTTAACAGTTACAAATACCTTGGTAAGATTATTAATTGAGATGGAAACATAATGGATGAAATTAATCATAGAATTAAACTTGGCTGGGGTGCTTTTGGTAAAAATAACTTGATTCTAAAAGGAAATATGACTATGTGTTTGAAAAAAAAAGATTTTTAATAAATGTGTTTTACCAGTTCTTACTTATGGATCTGAGACTTGGACACTTAATAAAAATAAAAGAGCAATACAAAGACTTCAGACTACTCAAAGAAGTATGGAGAAATGCATGTTGGGAGTAATAAGAAGAGATCGAAAACACAATATATGGGTAAGACAACAAGCAGGTGTTACTGATCTCATTGAAAAAATTAAAAGACCGAAGTGGAGTTGGGCTGGACATATTGCTAGAAGAGATGATAATGGATGGACAATTGAAATCTTAAACTGGATTCCAAGAGATTGTAAAAGACCCAGAGTGAGACCACATGGGAGATGAATGGATGAAATAAGAAGTGATGTGGAGAAGAGAAGCTAAAGATTGAAGAAGATGGATTGAACTTGGAGAGGTCTTCATCCTGCAGTGGATTGATAATGGTTGATGATAATGATAATATTTTATTATGGTTCTTTTAAAAACAATTCTGAAAACATTAATTACAATATTTATATATTATTTATTATTATTATTTTTTATATTAAGTGAAGTTATTAATATAAAAATGAAAAAAATGTATAAAATGTCTTTATATGTATAATTTTTCAAGAAAGATGAGGATTATTCATGTTGAAATTCTTAATGCTTTCACAATCACCACAAATGAAACTTCTTTATATAGACAATGCTACATAAATTCAGTTAATAGCAATCTAGGTGTTGTTGAGCAGGCCCTAATGTTTTTGTTTTGTTATTTGGCATTATCTCATAGTCTTTTGATATTTTTGACATTTTGCATATGCATACTGGTAACTGGATCACCCAGTTACAACAGTCATTTAAAGTTGTAATTAATAATTTGTAAAGCACATACTCATTACCTAAGTAATATATATATATATATATTGAAAGAAATAATAATAAACGCAAAATTAAAGAAGCTATGTTAATAAAAAGTGAAAAGCAACAGTTGATAAATAGACAGACAGCCAATATAAAAATTAATGAATTGTGGGAAAATTGATGTATGACGTATTGCTTTTGTTTACATTTGTAACGGTTTTTTCTAATACAATTTGAGTCTAGTTGACAACGACTACATAGATAGTTGAAAGTACTTCTATTAAATTGGTATATATTTGTTTAAAATATTGTTACTGTATTAATTATTGTATTGTTTTGAATAATTATATATATTTTATTATAATTGGAATACAGACATTGATTAATAATTTATATATATATATATATATATATATATATATTTAAGGTTATAACCTTAAGACTATGCACCTAGATGCAACAGTAGGAACCTCTACAATTCTTAACACAAGATTAATGACTTTAAAAGGCAAGAGTGGAAATGTTCAAATCAATATAAATAAGTAAAAAAAAATGAAATAAATTTTCTGAATCAAATTTATAATTTATTTATTATTTTTTTTTAAAACATATCAACTGGCATATATTTGGTAAAATAAAATTGAAAAAAAAAAAAACTGTAGGCCCTTGAAATTGTATATTTAAAAAAATGGCTGCCATCTTAGTAGACTGGATAATACATAGTACTAAAGTTTCTAACTATCTTTATACTTTACTCACTTAATACTATATTCTATGTAGTACAACTCAGTAAATAACATGATAGACTTGAAGTGCTAAGGTTTCTAATTTTTTTTAAAGATTTTATTCATTTAACACTATGCCTTACTTAGTATATAGTTCAGTGGTAGCATGGAGTTAGAAACTAAAAGTTTCTAGATTAAAAGGCTGTTTCTGTCTCTTTGGTACTCTATTGTCACACAATCTCCTGTGCAATAAATTTAGTATTGTTTACTTTATTTATCTAAATGCTATTTTATATTTATTTACATAAATGTTTCATCATCACCCCCACCCCCCTCAAATTTGTCTGAAAATCTGATAACTTCTACTAGTTGTGGTTAATGATCATTACATAGTTTAAAATAATTTTTTAATGCATCTTTTTTTAATTTATATTAATTAGTTTAACTTAAATTAATTATAATTACTATAATTATTTAATTTTTTTATATGTTAATTAATGTTTTTTTTTTCAATTGCTCAAATTTCGTTAAAGTTAAATACATGTCCCTCTTGCACTATTTAAATATTTTTTTAAAATTTTTTTAATTTTTTTGTTTCAGTTTTTTATTTATTTTTTAACCAATTATGACACACAAAAAGCCAAAAGGTATAAAGTTAAAAAACACAACAACTGTAGAAAAGGATCAAAAATTATAGTGGGTATGTTATAATCTATCCAATTATATCAATTAAACAACTAAGCCTGTAATAATACCTGGAATTTGTATTGCCAATAATTTTCATAATTGCATTTATTTGACTCTTAGATATTTTGATATGAATTAAATTAATTAATATACATTAATTATATTCATTCTAATTAAGTAGTTAATTTTTTACTATTTTTTTATACATTGTTTTTTTTTTTTTTTGACAAATCTAACAATATCAATTTTTTATTTTATTTTATAACAAATGATATTTCATAAACGAATTTTAAAAACCAATCACTGTTTTCCGTTAATCTTTTTTTTTTTTTTTTTTACAAATTCTGATCTGACTTGGATCTCTAAATATATTATTTTTATATCAACTCCTTTACTTTTTTTTGCATTTCTCTTTATCATCATCATCATCACCCATTATCAATCCATTGCAGGATGAAAGTCTCTCCAAGTTCAATCAATCTCCGCCGATCTTTAGCTTTTTTTTTTGCACATCATCCTTACACATTTTCTTATTTCATCCATCCATCTCACATGTGGTCTCTTTCTGGGTCTTTTACAATCTCTTGGAATCCAGTTTAAAATTTCAATTGTCCATCTATTAGCATCTCTTCTAGATATATGTCCAGCCCAACTCTACTTTACTTTTTTATTTTTTTCAATGATGTCAGTAACACCTGTTTATTCTCTTACCCATATATTGTGTTTTTGATATCTTGTTACTTCTAAAATGCATCTCTTTATACTTCTTTGAGTGGTCTGAAGTCTCTGTATTGCTCTTCTATTAAATGTCCAAGTCTCAGATCCATAAGTAAGAACTGGTCAAACAAATTTATTAAAAACATTTCTTTTCAAACATATAGGTATATTTTTTTTTAGTATCAAGTTATTTTTACAAAAGAACTCCAACCAAGTTTGATTTTACGATTAATTTCTTATGTTTGCATCTTTATTAATAATCTGACCAAGGTATTTATAACTGTTAACTTCTTCTAACTCAGCATAATCAATCTTTATTTTGATAATTTGAGAAAATCCATTGACCATTCATTACTTTAGTTTTTTTAAACATTTATATTTAGTCCTATTTCCTACTATTATCTGATAACTCCTGCAAGCATGTCCTGCAACTCTAAAGCATTATTTGCAAAAACAACTACATCATCTGCAAAATCCAAATGACTTAAATACTGTCATTTACTTTTATTTCTTTAGCTTCCCATTTTAATCCACAAAATATTTATTGCAGCATTGCTGTAAAAAGTTTTGGAGATATGGAGTCACCCTGTCTTACTCCTTTCTCAATGTTGACTTTCCTAGTATCATTGTGTAATCTAAATGTTCCTGTTGAATTTTTATAAATATTTTTCAAAATATTACAATATCCTGGATCTATACTTTGATGAACTAATGTTTTAATCACTGAAGAAATGTTTATGGAATCAAATGCCTTTTCATAATCTACAAATCCAAAGCATAATGGCAACTCATATTCATTTGTCCTTTCTATAACTTCTCTCAATACCTGGATATGATCGACTGTACTAAAATCACTTTTAAATCCAGCTTGTTCTTTTGGTTCATAGAAATCCAATGTTCTCTCATCATCTCCTCATATATACTTTAATGCAATCTTTTTTTATATATAATTCATTCTTTATTTTGCTTACAGTTTTGTTTGTAATAAATATATAAAATAACAGAAGATAAAAGATATTAAGTAAAAAGTATATATAAAAAATAAAATGGAAAGATTATAGTAATATATTAAAAAATAAATGTGAAATTATAGATTAAATAGAATACAATTAAAAAAATAAATAAAATGAAAGTAAAAATAAAATAAAAAAATAATAAGAAAATATAAGCAAGACATAAGAGAAGCAAAGGCATAGAGTTAAAATTAATTATGATTATGATTATGATTATATATATATCATATAGATATATATATATATATATATATATATATATAATGGTTATATGAGTATATGATTATATGTTTAAATGTTGTAGCTTTGATGAAGATTTCAGGACAGTCAAAACTGTAAGCAAAATAAAGAAGGAATTATATAAAAAAAGATTTTATTAAGGTGTCTATGCAGGAATGATAAGAAAATTTTAAACTCTAAATATAATAAGCATCAATCAAAACCATCATAGTTTGCTATATTTCAGTAATAAGCCATGTTAACTCAGCAATATCCATAAATAAATCATTAATGCTCTTGGATTCTATACTGGTAATCAATAGAGATGAATGGTTGGAGTAACTTTTTTAAAAACTCCCATATTGTTAATATATACAAATTTGGTATTAGTATGGGATGAAATGTCAAGCATAAAAAAATTTTTTTTTGTTATTTTCTAATTAGTTTTATTAGGAAATGCATTAGTTTAAGAATATTGAAATACGTTGCTATGACAACAAAAAATTAAAGCAAGAAATAGATGTCATTACTAAAATTGTAGATTAATTTTATTTATTAAAAATGCATATGCAAATAATAAAGTTTATGACTTTAATAAAATTATTAGTTTCTTTATTATATGTATTTTATTTATTGTATTTATGAGTAGTAGATTATAAACAATATATACAAATATTTAATTCATTAGGTGTGTCTATGGTTATGTTTGTTATATGTAATGATCATATTTTTTTTTATTTTATTATTATTATGAAAGAGATTTTAAGTGTGAAACACAAGGGGATTTCAATATAAGAGTGAATAAAGACTATAAGCTTAGTTTTGATGACATCAATTATAAGAGGTTATGAATAAGACTGAATGATTCCAATTCACTCTCCGACATTCTGACTTTCATGGAAGTTAAATTTAAAGTTCTTTTATATATTTTTTTTTATTAATTTGTTTTGAAAGTATTTGCTTGATAATCATAAGACAAAATGATGGAGTAGAAAAGCTATATTTGTTCAGGAAACTGGCCAAGATTATCAAAGACCTGTTAAAATAAGGCACAAGTAATTTATAGCATTGAAATTCGGCTTGATATTTCACTACTAAAAATGATTATTGCATGTAAACAAAATGTTTTAATAATGAAATAGAGAAACTAACAATATACTGCTGGATATAAGAATTGTTCACATTTGCAGAAATAATTTTACAATGTTGTTGGAGTACTTTGACATACGATTTAAACCAGTTTATTTTTAAGTCCTATTGTCATAAATGGAAACCGGCATTTGTTTATTCATTATGCCACTACGATATTAAATATTTGGTAAATAAACGATAAAATTTACTACCTCCTGAACATTGAAATTTAATAAATGCACATTGTTTTGGATAACTGTTTATAAAGCTTTTACTTTTTTTGCATTAGGAAATATCATTAAGTTGCAGCTTATGGGATAGACATTGGAATTATTGTGTTTTTTTAAAGTGCCAAATATGAGGATGGTGATTGGGTCATATGTTAAGATGTACTTTATTTATGTGTTTATTGGTATAATATTTATAAATATTATGGATTATTATATTTTAAGTTAGTTAATTGTGTTTTAGACATTAATTCTTATTAAGCACATAGTCAGCACATAAATACATATAAGGCTTTAACCTTATGACTATACACCTTTGAGTGTTCAATTTTATTATGAGAGAGACCTCTATAAATCTTAACACAAGATTATGACCTTATAAAGATAAGAGTGGCAGTCTTATCTTCAACCTATTTTCTAATTATATAGGCAAATCTAAAGTATTTTGATTTGAGAGTGTGATTAAGTCCACTACCGCATCTAGAAATTAACATTTATAAAATCTTTCAATTCACAGTGAGTTACTATTTAGATCTTATAATTAGAAATATTGTGAATCAATTTAAAATTGTAAACATTAATTCTTATTATTGCATGGTCAGCACTCACTGTGAATCAAAAGGTTTCATGAATGTTGATTTCTAGATGAGGTAATGGACTTAATTAGTGAAGAACTATGCTTTAGGTTTGTCTATATGATTAGAAAAAAGATTGAAGATAATATGGCCGCTCTTATCTTTATAAAGTTGTAATCTTGTGTTAAGATTTGTAGAGGTCCCTCTCATGGTAAAATTGAGCACACAAGGTACATAGTATTATGTTTAAGCCTTATATGTATTTAATTGTTTTTATATATGTCAAAATAAAATCAAGTTAAATTTAGTATAAATTTATATTTATATACTAAGTTTTAATAGTTAAAACTTCAATTTAAAATATGCATTTATTCATTGACTGCAAATTTCTTTTGGATATATCTGTTATAAGTAGTTGTAACAGTCAGAAAACGTGCGACTCATAAACAGAGTGCAGAATTCGACCACCACACAGAACAACAGCACCATCGAAGTAGCGAAGCCACCCATGGTACTGAGTTCGAACATAGTTTATCGGTTCCACAATACAACCCACGAAACAACACATCTGACACGACATTAGTAAATATTTCTTTAGGCACGATGGTCAGGGATATGCAAGAGATTCATGATTTTATTTTCAAGTTAGCCAATAATCAAACTAATATTAATTAAACATTCATATTTACATAATTGAGGAATTATTATATAGAATGGGTATCGAATAAATGAAACGTAATTGCAGACGTATAGTTTAAAATTATTTATTAACACATTTTAATAAGATCATTTACTAATAATATTTTATGGATTAAAAGCTTCAGTAGCAGAATATGCGATATGATTATATTTTAAAGAATACATTTATTTATTTGTTTACAAAAGGAAATCATTTATTTGAAAGCGTAATCTAGCTACCTAAAATTCTCAAGTAAGCATTTCTAATGCATGCCTGGAGGGGTTTATATCTTTGCAATGCAAGAGTCTAAAGTAAGGTTTATAAAAGTAGCGGCAGACATATATTTATTTAATTAAAATATTTATTTATAACTAAGGGCAAACATTTATTTGAGAGTGAATTATGAAGATAATGCAGAGGCAGAGTGATATATAGAATAATAAAATTAAGTAAAGAAACACGTGGTACGCTTTAGAAAGGCGATATGGAATGGCAGTATATCGAAACTGCAATGCCGCGAATGAGTTTATAAGAATGTCGGGCTGGTCTCTGCCATCGGCCTGACGAAGTAAGGTGTCACATAAGCATAACCAGGGACAAGCGGTCCGTGTCACAGTTTGCCAGCTGGCTGCATGATGTCGTCAAGTCCTACGGGAGCATTTATTATGTCCGCTTGTGTAGGACGACTGGGGTTAATTTCAACCCTGAAGAATCCGGAAATTTCATGGCGGAATGGGCCATCGTGTCTCTAAAATGTAACACATGTATAATGTATAAACGATTATGATGAGATTTAAATAGATTTCTAACTCGGCCCTACATTATCAACATTTACTAAAGGACGTTGGTGACTCTCAAAGAAATGTAATTTTCTAGAATTATTCATTAAGATTTAATAAATACAAAACATATATAAACTGGGAGTTATTACAGCTAATATGCCAGCCATTTGTGAAGTAGTAGACCCTGCATTACAATAAATGATGCATTGAATGCGTGTTGATTTATATGAAAGTTAAGTTATTTAGGAAAGTAAATATTAATGAAAATTTGACACGCATTCATTGTTTCAAGCGATCATAGATTTAAACTTTGAAAATTGAGACAATTATGAGCATGCAATAATTAAATAATAACTATAGATAAAAATGTAGATTTTAGAAATACGCACCCAAGAAAGATAGAGTGAGGTAAGCTAGATTATTAGAGAAATTTACACATTAAATTAATTATTCAATTTTAGTTATACAAATGATAGTTTTTACATTTTATAATTTAGATAAGTAATATGAAGAAGAGCTATAGCATGTTATTAGAGTACTCTAGAGTTTGAACACAGACAGGTACCTGTTTTATAAGAAGTTTTCCGAGTCCATTGGTTTAGTAGCAAATAGTTCATGAGTGGCAATTCTTTCTTGTATTTAGATGTCTCATTTACTTTAACAGCAGCAGCAGCTTTCTCATTTATTTCAGGCAGCAGATCTTCATGGTGAATTTATGATGGGCAATGGAAAGTTTGGCATCCGATAGGCCATCTCCCGATGGAGAATAATCTAGGTGCTTTTACTCAGTCATACCTTGGCAGCAACAAATTATTTTTATATTTTGGAGACTCTCAGTGATCGAGAGCAAAGCTAAAGTTTAAGTGAATGTCTCCAGCAAGTCTAAGATAGCCTCTTTTCTTATCTTGATCTTTCACATTTTTGTTAAGGTATTTTTAGGTTCTACTTAATCTGCCCTGAGGATAATCAATGCATTTTGTTGGTTTTAATTATAAAGAAAGCTGCCGTTCTATTGTTTACATTTTACATTTACTAATTACATTTTGGGGAATTTTTCTTTAATTAATCTATTATCTATCACTGACCGATGCTTTTAAATTTCAAAGACAAAAAGGGAACATAAGATTATTTTAACTTTTAATTAAATATTACATCAGATTTTTTTAGAATTATTATTAAACGAAATTTAAACAAAGCAATAAATACGAACTTTATAATCCAAAATAAATTATTAAAATTATACAAAATTATATAACTAAAAGAAATCTAAATTATATTATTTTATCCCTATTTATTGCCTTTAATTTGAGATCGAAATGTGTGCATGTTTATGCTGAATTCTACATATATTTATACATTTTTAATATTGCTACACACACAATTCGATACCAAAAAGTTAAAATTTGGGCGGGATAGACCAGTCAGTGAGAGACGACAGAAAAAGGTGAAACTTAAGATTCGAATACGAATCTTACTGTTTCATAGTGAAAATCCAAAAGAATTGTATTGTAACAATTACTCATTCCTATTTGGAAAATAAGATGAATGAAAAGCAAAAATATAATTATTATATTTTATATTAATCAATTACTTTATTATGAAGATTATAGAAGTGTCATTAACTTTCTTATATTTGAAATAATGCACATATGCTGATACATTTTCATTTCACATAAATTTTATATATCATATATTAAATATTATATAGGTGGATATTTGATGTATAAACACCTATTTTATTAATATAAATTTATATGGAAAATATCTTTCATGATATTTGATTAGAGAATATATCACAATCATTTATTGCCTATTTGTCATTATTTCTTTAATGTACTTATTGTTAATAAATTTTAAATTCATTTAAACAAATAATATTCTTTTAGTTGTCATTCAATTAATAATGCAAATCTATTGGCTAATAAAATGTTAATAGATAGTGATAATGTATTAACTTACACCATATAGTTTATAATAAAGAATCATAAAATAGTCCAGTTGTTAAACGATTGTATTGATAAGTATATATATATATATATATATATATATATTTTCTTTATAGTAAATTCAATATATTTTTATTTAAGCTAGATATATATTTTATATAATAATAAATTAATTAATTGGTATTTCTTGATGTTTAATAATTAATTATAAGATTATCATAATTATTTTATCAGTTATATGTGATTGTTATTTTTGAATAAAAGCCTTATATCTGAGCTAATTTGATAGTTTATAAAGTATACATATATTAATTATTTAGGATACATAAAGACAATTATAATTGGGTACTTGCATATTCTTTTTAAATTATTATTTATTGCATTTATGTTATAGTAACTTGCTATTTAGTTAAAATGTTAATCTTATGTTATTATAAAATTTGTAATTATATACACTGAAATGACTATTTGAATTCCGTTAAGTAGAATGATTTACTTTGTTTAGATTTAAAACTCTTCAGTTCAGATTGTAGACTTAATTTAAATATTAAGCTTTTAATATTACCATTTGCTTATAGTAGAGTATTAATAATACTATGCATATTAGGATAATCATAATTCAGATTTTAATAACTTGGTTTTATTAGTTTGAAAGATAATTCATTATGATTTGCTAATTGTATTTGTGTGGCAAGTAAGAATCTTTGATTTATTTTATGTCATCATGATTGGATATTGTAAATTATAAGGTTATGTGAAGGGTTGACTCTTATTTTATATTATTATAAGTTGTTGGAAGTGGTGAAGTATATTAAGTAACTTGATCTTGTGTATTGTATTTTATTATAATTTTGTATTTGTAGACACATTATCCCATTACAATTTGATGTTGTAAATTTATAATATTTTAAAAAAAGAGATTTTTTTTTATAATTTATTAAGGCTAGATTAATGTACATGAATCTGTAAGATAACAAAGACTTTTACCACTATTAAATATTTTATCCCATTACATTTGATTTATCCAACAAGAGTATATTATTATTTATAAGACAGTATTGCTCTGTTGGTAGTGTCTTTATTTCTATTAGCATTATTTTAATTTTATTCAGTTATGATTGGTAATTATTAGGTTATACTTTACTTTGCTACAATTGATGTCTTAAGTTTGCGAGTTGTACAAAAGTCTTCCATTTCCTATCCATATCATTTATAAGTGGCTCTCAAATTCATAGGGCATACTAAGGTCATTGAAAAAATTAAAAGTCTGGATTTGGGATGGACATATTGCTAGAAGAGATGACAATAGATGGACAATTGAAATCTTAAACTGGATTCCAAGAGATTGTAAAAGATCTAGAAAGAGACCACATGTAAGATGGATGAGTGAAAGAAGAAAGTGTGCAGGGGTGATGTGGAGAAGAAAAGCTAAAAATTGGAGATGGATTGAACTTGGAGAGACCTTCATCCTGCAGTGGATTGATAATGGTTGATGATGATGATGACTAAGATCATTCTTTGTATTCAGTCTTGACTCAGTTTATTCTGTTACAAATGCTACAAAATCTGTGGGAATATTAAATAAGAGCATATCACATTTTTATTCTGTAGCAAATAGTGCTCAATGTGTCTCAATGTGCAAACATACTAAAGTTTTCCTATTTTCATCCCTTATCACTGTTATCATTTGTTATAATATATATGGACATAGATAAATAATTAATATATTTTGATAATCCTAAATGATGCCTGTTTAATTCTTGTATTTTTGACATATATGTAGATACAATAAGTTAGGTTAAATTTTTTTTCTTTTATAATTATATAAGTTGAAGTTTTTTCATGTGTTAAAAAGTTTTATCCACACACCCACACACAAGCATGAAATACTTGAGCATTATAAGAATCTTGTTGGAATGGCTGGATAAAGTGAATAGAAAATTACTTCAGTAAAGATATGATGCCTCATGATTGACCATATAAATTTAGGCATTAGAAAATATTGTAAGGATAAACACATGAACATTCAGGATGACCAGCAAGCCAAAAAAAATATGTTTGTCACAAATGAAAAGAAAAAGGCAGATATGTGAGGCAAGAGGAATCTTCTGTATATAGAGATCACTAAAACATTTCTAAATCAAGTTATTATTATATACATAAATCAATAATTGTAATAACATGAAGTAGAAATTTATATACCTAATTGGATAAAGTCATTGAAAAAAAAATGATAATAGAAAATTGGAATATTAATTAGAACAGGAAAGGGTGTTATAATAATTAAGAATTTTGAGATGAGATCTAAGCGAAGTGAAAGTTTGGTTAAAAAATATTATTAAAAAAAAATAATGTGGTAGTAATGAACATATAGTTTAAAAATTACAAAAGGATTTATTGCAATAAAATTATATTCTGGTTCAAAAAAGGGGTTACGAACAGTATTAAGAATTTTTACGCACATCATAGATTTGACACGGAGTTGGATAACAATTTAATAGCAATAGAATGAAGATTATGTTTTTTAAAAAATAAACGAACTGAGAGAAGAAATAAATCGGCTGTTAATAAATTAAAAGAAAATATTTGGAAAACAAATTCAAAAATGTGGAGGGGGCATAAGTTTATATAAAAGAGAAAAATCATTTAAGGAAATGTTTAAATATTCTGTTATAAAGGCATTGGGTTCTAAATAAGTAAATGAGCACTAGTGTCTTACATTAGTAAAGACGTGATGATTTAAATGCTATAGAAAAAAAAGGGTGTGAATTAGGTAGATAAATAATGAATGAGAATTTGATTAGAAATAGAATGTAAGAAAATAGAAAAACTAAAAAAAAAGGACAGATTTGACTTAATTTTAAATATAATATAATAATTTAAGTGAAATACAAAGTTGCAAAAATAAAGTAGTGATTGAAGACATTTTTATATCAATCAAATTAATAGGTAAATTATTGGCTCATTGATTGTAGGATTATAAATCCCTACATTTATATGGCAATCCAAAATGGTACATATCTTGAAACTAAGTCAGATGAAAATTAAACAACTAAACATCACATGACCACCATTTTTTATGCTTGCTCATAACTGTTATTAAAACAGGCAAAACTCTCCATACAGTAGTGCCACTCAGTGCAAGCCAGAGTAATCAATGGATGCCAGAAGGCTTATTTATCCATTGATTATTCTGCCTTGAACTGAGTGGCACCACTGTATGAAGAGTTGTGCCTGTTTCAAGTGAAAATTACATAATAGAAATTTTATGGAAAACATAAGATTTTAAAAATAGGTTGTTTGTAATTAAGCAAGCTATTATTTTATTGCATTAAATGCAGATTTGATGGTTTTATTGACCGAATTTGTAATTTAATTATGAGAATTTTTAAAGTTTTTTTTTTTAAATACAACAATCTAGTAGAAATGTATTTTTTTTCAAAAACCAAATTTATTGTACATTTAGACCATAGAAATACAGACCAAAAAGTAAAAAAAAACAAGTAAATGATTATGAAATAGCATGCAAATAAAAAAAGGATATATTTGAGTTAATGTTTGCACAGGAAACTTTTGTGACTTGTTTGTTGTTCCAAAAATAGACCATAGAAACCCAATTTGTCTATAGTTCATAGCAGGGAAGATTAAAATGAGATGATGTTAGTAGGTAGTATTAATATCCGTGTGAGTTTTATGAAATGATGAAAATCAACAGCCACCCAATAAACAGCAAAGTTGCGGGGAGCTCTATCCAATTGCAATAGAGTCCCAGGTTTGTGCAGCTGTGAAGAGGTCAGCAGTGCGCATATCTCTATCCCTTTCCTTGTTTAGTATTTGGCAAAACACTGTGAATATATTATTCAAGGTCTCAGCCTGGAACACCAGCTTACAGCGCAATGCCCAGATGGAAAAGTTAATTATGGCCAAAAGCCGGATCTCAGAGAATATGCCCTTTTCAATTGCTGTCTTGAGGTTCATTTCAATTTGATTTCTTGTCATGTTTTGTTGAAAATGAGTTCTTAAATTGTTCAAAGTTGTGCATTCGAAAAGGAAGTGATCGGTAGTCTCTTTCTGTCTTTGACGCAATGTGCAATTAGGGTCAATATCTTGCCCCCTTTTATAGTGGAGGAAGGCATTTGTTGGGAGGGCATGCAGGTTCGATTTCAATAGGAAGTTCACAATTTTTGGCGGCAACTTCCAGAGCTTGGTCATCCTTATCATTCGAGGGATGTTGATTGAAAGGCAACTGGGGATCCTCTGTTTTTGATGGTCAAGAAGATCAAACACTTCCCAATATGCAAGTTTTCTTTGAAATAGGGTTGATGTTGGTTTGATGTTATCAAAGATAAAGTTGATCTGCTGTTGAAGGAGCAAGGCACGTCCTCTGGGGGGTGGCCAATCAGTAGGTTGAATGTCCTTTTCGGAAGTGGGCATTGAGCACGTTCATTTTCCTTGAAGATGTTAGAAATGTATTTTGATAACTCATTCTAAGTGACCGATCTGACATTGGTAATACACCAATAGTGAAACGTAACTTTCACTTATTTGTAAATGAAAAGGTTAGCATTTTGTGATCTTGAAATAGTTTTGTTTGTTCAACGTACATTTTAACTGTTTTAAATGATGTTACAAGTTTTATACCCCGCGGACACTATTACTTAGATTTAGATCTACGGATATTTTTAATCTCATGTTATTTCACTTTTCAGTGTTTTTTAAAACTTTTTGTTAGTTAAATATTTGGTCGAGAGGTCAGCGCGACTGCCTTGCACTTGCAGGCAGTTGCCCGGGTTGCGGGTTCGCGTCCCGGCTGATGCTATGACCCTTAAAAAAAAAAAAATTGAAATTGTGAACATAAGAACAACTCAATAGATCGACAAGTAATGTTTTTTTCTCTTTTACTAAGTTAATTGAATTACTGCAGGTAAATGTATTCTAAATATAGTATATTTAGATCTCTGAAATCAATTTTTAAAGTATGACGTCACTTACAAAGGTTATTCAAAGAAATAGTAACAAGTTGATTAGATCTATATGCAAATAAAACTTTATTTATTAAATTACATCTGTTTATTAAACCTTTTAACTGCTTCTTAAATTTTTCAATAGTACTATATTTTTTTTGTGGGGGGGGGGGCGCGAGAGAAGTGGGGGGGGGGGGTGGTGGGGGGTTGTGGGGCGGGCGGGGGGATAAAAAAAAAACGGATAAGAAAATGATTTATTTAAAGACAAGATGACAAAGGATAATAATATCTTATAGTCAGAAAAAATTATTAGTATAATACTTTTTATAATATTACAATAGCCTTTAAAATCAAATACGCATTGATTAAAACTTTTGATTCTGGTTAATCATTATTATACAAGAATTCATGAATTTCAATCGTAAGGAAAAAAGAAAAAAAATTAAGACTTTATTCTGATAGACTAGATAAAAATTGTATCAAACAATATCAATAACAATCAAAAATTTCAAACTGTTGTCAAGGCAACCATCTTTTAACAATAAAAGTGGTATTCCATTTTTATTAATGATCTAATATACTTATATAGACACTAAAGATTGCAAGACCACAGAAATTGAAATTATTGATATATATATATATATTAAAATGAGGTTCCCTTGACAACACTGAAATTATTGATTGTTATTAATTGTCAAGCATTGGTGGTTGAGAGGTCAGTGACAGCTGCTTTACAAGCAGTTGTCCTGGATTAGCAGGTTCGCTTCCCAGCTGATGCTATGACACATAAGAAAAAAAAATTGTCTAAATGTTGACTGGTTTTTAATGATATATATATATATATATATAATTAAACATAGCTCAACGGTTTATTCTCTTAGTTTTCATACATATATAATTAAGAGGATAAAACCAATCTATCTCAGGATTTGGATATGTAGCACTCTAAATGTTTTACAAAGGATCAAGACTTGAATGAATTTCCTTGTTTTTGAAGCTTTCAATGTATATAAGTTTATCTTTGTTAATAACGAAATATACAAGAATAGAGATAGAATCTCTCTTTTAATCACATGATGTTGAATGATGATTATAAAAGTACTTTTGTTTAATTTTACATATTGTTATTATTTATGCTATTATTTAAGATTTACTTGGTTGATATTTTAAACATTTAAAATCATGATTTCCAAATAACAGCAGGATTCTGGCTGTTTAGTAACAAATCTGATTTCAATTAATTTTTTATAATTTATACACTAATCTTTATCACCTTCTTTTCAAAGTGCACATTTGAATCACTTAAGAAAGAAGGTAATGAAAAAGATCTGTGTTTAAATTATAAGAAAAATTATTCAAAGTCAGATTTGTTACTAAGCAACCAGAGTGTTGCTGATATTTGGAAATCATGATTTTAAACATCTTAAAATATCAATCAAGTGGATTCATCTGATCTGAATATTTTGTCATGGAACTATTCTGGTAATCTATAAGACTTTGAAAATTTGTCCCAATATTGATTCTGCTGGTTACACATGTTAAGCATTGGGATTCTGCACCTAGTGAACTTATAGGTCTTTTCCTTTATCTGTTAAACTCTTACGATCGGCATAAAAATCTTAAAGTCTTTCAATGTGTCTCATTATAATCAATCAAACCATTATAGCAACCATCTACATTAAGTGTCATATTTTCACAAACAAATTCATATTTAAAGAAACTTATAATGTCTTAACAATAAAAAAATCTTAGATGCAGTTTTGTTAACTTTTGTTAATTCAGAAACTTCTCAATTGTTAACACCATTTATTCAAAATTGATTCTTTAGCATGGTAGGTCATCATAATGCTGTTGTGCTATGTGTAGTTTAGTGCTATGGCAGAGTGTCAAATTCTTGAACTAATGTCCTGTATTTATTCCAGTTCTGGTAAATTCAATATGAACTTCTTTTGTACTCCCAAGCAATTAAACCATTCAGTTATTTCTATTCATCACAATATCATCATCTCTTACGCTAGCACATAACTGTTATTAAACAGGCAAAACTCTCCATACAGTAGTGCCACCCTGTGCCAACCAGAATAATCAATGGATGCCAGAAACTAGTCTGGGAATATTGGATGACTAGGCAATAGATGTGGATTTTATGCACAAGCCTTCTGGCATCCATTGATTAATCTGGTTAGCACAGGGTGGCACTACTGTATGAAGAGTTTTGCCTGTTTAATATTTTTATTCATTTTAAAAAGTTATTTTGATTTTTGACTAATTTTTCAGTAGTCATTTCATGAGGTATCAAATTATTATCACACTATTACCATGTGATAACATATATCATGTTGAACAAAAAAATAGTTTGAAAAAAAAAGTCATTCAGTATGCAAGTGGCTGGAAGACATTTAAACCAAGGTAAATAGCAGTGAGTCTAATAAAATGAAATGTCTTGAACCAATTAAATTTAAAATAAGGCATATATCCAGAATCATGGAAAATCACTGTTATTAAAAAAAATTATTTCCTATTAAATGCCAAACATCTACAAGCATTTATTACCATAATAAACATTTGAAAAAACAGAAACCCTAATACAGTCTCATTTTAAGAAAGACCAGCAACAAATATATTAAAGAAGGCAAGTAAAAACTTTTTAGAAAGATAGAAGCATTATTATCAACAGATTAGTTATTATGGTTTGAATTAAACCATGATAACAGAAAACTTCTCACTATATAAAGTAGCTGTTATTTTGAACTAACTAATAGACCAATTCCTTTCTAATTTCAATCTTTATAATCAGAAAAAAATAATTACAACTAGTTTGACAAAAAAAAGACACATATTTATGCATTTAAGAAGTTCCACTTCTAAAAAATCCCCATCATTTATGCATGCACACACCATACCAAACACACATTCACATATAATGGTAGGCATTAAAATGTCTATAGAAGATAATTCAGACCATTCAACAACATATGCAAAGCAAAAAGTCACAGATTATTTATGCATTTAAGAAGTTTCACTTCTAAAAAAAACCCATCATTTATACATGCACACACCAGACCAAACCCATGCTCACATATAATGATAAGCATTAAAATGTCTATAGAAGAGAATTAAGATCACTCAATGGAATATAGGAAGCTGGAATACCAGGAGTAACAAAAAGAGATCAAAACAAAATAATATAGGTAAGAGGTCAAGCAGATATTACTCATTTCATTGACAGAGCCAGGTCATATTGCTCATAGGGGTGATAACAGAAGAACAGTTAAAGTTTCAATCGGATTTTCAAAAGATTGTAAAAAATTTAGAAAGAGATCACATATTACATGAATGGCTAAAATAAAGGAGTTTTCAGGTGCAATTTTGAAAAAGAGGTTATGGATCAGAGAAATTGGATTAAACGTGGAAACATCTTCATCTTGAAGTTAATCGATAATCATTGAAAAGGTTGATGATATATTACATTGCTTGAGAGAAACTGGATTAGACTTGAAGACATGTTCATCCTGAAGTAGATTTATAATAGTTGGAAATGTAGATGATGATCTATATTGTTTCAGAGAAACTGGATTAAACTTGAAGTCATGTTCACCCTGAAGTGGATTTATAATAGTTGGAAATGTAGATGACGATCTATATTGTTTCAGAATAACTGGATTAGACATAAAAACATGTTCATCCTGAAGTGGATTTATAATAGATGAAAATATTGATAATACTTTTACCGTGAAATGGACTTTTCAAAGATTTTTTTAAAATTATTAAATGTAATTTTGATATTACCTCTTTTTTTATAACTTGGCTCGTTTTATAAAGATAACAATTCATATAATATTAACTTCTTTATTTTTAAAATGATTACATAATACTATTGATTCTTAAAGATGCACCCCTCCCCGACATATCGATAGATGTAGTTCGTTATATCCACTTTTCAATAAGACCCAAACTGGACAAATATTCCATAATTATTACAATTTTTACATATAATCAAAAATGTTAATATTTGTTTTACAAGCTTAAATATTGCATTCATAAAGAGATAACGTTTATTTTAATTTAAAGCCCTAAGTGTAGTATTGTTTATATTACTTATGTGCACATCATTAATCACCATTTTCAAACATTATCGATCCACTGCAAGATAAAGGTCTTTTCAAGTTCAATTCATGTTATCCTATCTCTAGTATCTCTTTTACACATCATCCAGCACACTTCCTTATTTTGCCTATCTCACATATGGTCTCTTTCTAGGTCTCTGAGAATACTGTTTGAGATTTCAACTGTCCATCTATTGTCATTTCTTCTAGCAAAATGTCCAGCCCAATTCCACTTCAGTCTCTTAATTCTTTCAATTATGTCAGTAGCACCTGTTTGTTTTCTCAATCATGTATTTCGTTTTTGATCTCTTCTTATTACTTGTATCGTCTATCTCTTCATATTTATATTTGCATATATGCACATACACACGCGTTATAACATACAACTTCGTATTTATATACATAAAAACAAATTCAAAGGTTTCTTTTACAGCATTGTAAAATAGTAAAGTTTATCAAAAAAAAAAGAAACAAAAGATTGAACCAATATATATATATATGTGTGTGTATATCATATTAAAAATCAAAACTGTACATCGTTCTTTTTTTTTTTTGATATGTATAAATATTTTTATAATTATATTTAAGATATTTGTATTAGTTTCTTATTATCATTTATCTTATAAAGCCTCAAGGTTTGATCACTCAATTAGAAAATAAATGAACACCTTTATGTTAACAGACATATTTTCTTGGTGCCTGCAGGATGGTTGATGTCTTTGCTTGAATTGATTCGCGCTGCAACATATGGCAGCTTTTATCCTTTTTTAAAAAATGTATAGCTGATAATTGTTGACAGGACAGCAGATGTGGTTGCCAGGTAAGTTACCTTGCTAAATGAATCAGACCGTGAAATAATTGATACACCTGTTCAAAAGCACACTATTACTTTTCGACATTAAATATATATGTATATATTGAAAATACAATAATTTTATTCCAATTAGGTTTAAACACTATATATAAACATGCATTGAACATTTTTTTTAATAATTAAAAACCGTGCATTATATATGTGATGAACTAGTTATACGTTAAATTCTCTGCATCATAAAGTTTGGGCAACAGAATATAATGTTTATCGATAATAATAGTTTGCATTGTTTAAATCTTTTTAACCCTGTTTATTTTAGTATCTATAATATAACAATTAATTAATTATTTACTTCATTAACATGTATAAACATAAATTTTAAATTATGCTTTTGTTTTTAAAAAAAGGTTTATATAAATATAGCGGTATTATGCATTTTATTTTTTTAAGTGTAAACTTATCAGAGGAGAATGGTGGAGAGATTTTTATTTTACATTTTAATATTTGAATACAAGTATAATGTATATACTGGAATTTAGATGCAATTATAAAGGGGATTTGAAGACAGACTTTTAAGCTCTCTCAGTTATTCACTCCATCTTATATAACAACTACACTTGATCACATACATACTTCATGCTGAACTAGCATTCATCAGTTAGTCCAGATTATCATCTACCACACACACATATGTATATAATCAGTGCTCAGCTTATATTAAGATTGAAAATATTCATATTTTTATGGACAGGCTTTACTTTTTTCCAAGCTCCAATTCTTCAGAACACTTCACCCTTGAATTTTCAATGATATGACTGGCTAAAGAGTTGGAGGGTGTAGAAGCCTGTTCATTAAAGTTTGAAGATTTGCTATCTTAATATAAACCGAACAGTAATTGTATATATGTGTTGGAGATGGTGATTTGGACCAACTGATGAGTGTTGGTTCAGCACAAATATGTATATTGGAAGTCTTTTTCACATGTATGTGATCATGTGTATTGATTATATAAGATGGAGTGGATAGCTGAAGAAAGCGTAAAAATCTGTGTTCAAATCTCCTCTAAATTTTAGTAATAATTTAATACATTTATTTATTGATATATTTATATTTTAGTCCACAAAATACGCATTGGCGGTGCAGTAAAATTATATATGTTCTAAAAATGTAAACAATGCAATTCCTTTAGGAAATTGAAAGTGAATCTAATCCAGTAAATAAGAAGCATTTTTCTTAAGGCGAACGAGAGACATAAACACACTTTAAATATATGTTAAATGATTTCAAAACCACGTCATTAAAAATGGAAAATAAAATTTAAAACTATTAAAACTTTTTTTAAAAAATTAAAAAAGCCTTTTGGATATTTTAAAATTAATAGCAATGTTAATAAATTTAAGTTAATTAAATGTTTTATTCTATTTTTCTATTTAATTATTACTATTATCTTTAAAAATATGTAAATTGCTTGTTCTTCTGTCAAAATTTTTTTTATAATCACTTTAAAAATAGTGTTTATTATAAATTTAAAAATGCATTAAATAAATAAATATATACTAGCTAAACAACAAATCTGATATATACAGACACATGTTAATTTAAGAATTTCACATCAATTATTAGTTGCAATGAAGAGCTGAAAGAATTGGTGAAAGTTTGATTAATATAACAATTACCTTAATGCCAATAAGCATCACATGATCACCATTTCTTATGCTTGCTTATAACTGTTGTTAAAACAGGCAAAACTCACTATACGTATTGCCACACACAGCAAGCTAGAGTAATCAATGGAAGCCAGAAGGCTTGTGCATAAAATCCCCATTTAGTGTCTACTCATCCAATATCCCCAGACTAAAATGTATAGATACTAAATTGAGATCAGACCTATATGACTATATAAGCTAATGAGCTTGGATTGAAAATATTAAGGTGTTTTCAGTTTAAGACTCATAGTTTTGTAGTTAAGTGGAGATAAAAGGTGCATGCTAGAGGGTGATCCTAAGATCTAGATGCAATGCTCTCAGATCCAATGCTCCTCACTGATGAAGGCCACAAGCCAGAAATAGCCTGGGGATATTGGATGAGTAGGCACTAGATGGGGATTTTATGTGCGAGCCTTCTGGCATCCATTGATTATTCTAGCTTGCTGTGATTGGCAATATGTATAGTGAGTGTTGCCTGTTTTAATTACCTTAATGTTGATTCAGCTTTGTTCTTTGCTATAGTGAAAGCCAATAATACCTGAAACAAGTCTCAGATAGGCAAAAATAAATATGCTAATTGAGTGAAATTGATATGCTCAACCTGCAACTATAAGGCATAAATGTCACATGATCTCTGGATTAAGCAATTTGTTTGCATCTTAGAGGATAAGCTTTCCGAAACTCAAAAACAATTCAAAAGAATTAACAATTATCAAGAGGTAGTTTTCTTGTAACTTAGATTTCATAACTGAGAGCATGGAATAGTAATAAAAGAAAATAAACCACTACCTGATTTTGTTAGCTTGATTTCAACATCTAGTTTTGGGACTGTAATTCATTCTATATACTTTTACTTCAGAATTATCTATTATCCAATTGATAAATGAATATGGCACTATTATGTAATCAATATATTTTTTTAATCTTACAGTACAAAGTTTTGGAATAGAATTAATAGAATGAATTACTGCTCCTAATAAAAGGAAATCACAGTGCAATGATAGTTTATTTAATTGCCATGCTTATGATCTGGGGTTTGAATACAACACCAAATAAAATTTTTTCAAGAAGCTTAGGATTCCCCTTATCTCCAGTTAGCGTTCCCATAGTTATACAGCTAACCATCCAACATATGATCGGAAAATGGGTATCTATTGTTCTTAACTAGAGTCTACAACGTAAGCTATCATCACCAGGCAGCCAGCAAGCTTGATGAATACTTCCTTCTTCTTTACTGTTTCTCTATTGTGTTATTACTACATTTTATATCCATGCTTCCTCTAAGTCTTATTAATAACTAAATTTTAACTGAATTTAGACCTTCTTAATAATATTAATAATGTAATAGTAATTGTAAATATTGAGATTCTAAAACAGTTTATGTTAAAAGATAAAAAATAATAGCAGATTGGCATCAAAAATGATCAAGTAATTATTATGTATTTGTAATATCTTACTGCCTATTTATGCTAACTTATCTTTAATAGAGAGCATGCGTACATTGTGAATTATGCAAATATTGTCAGAAATTACTAGTATAAAAAATTTAACTAAAAAAAAAAAAAGTAAAAATGGTGTTTCAACATATATACTTTGAAATTGTTTTATCCATGATTTGGAAAGTGGAATTTTGCCTATTTTTAATTCATTTCACACACACGCACAAATATATATAAAATGGCTACAGAAAGGAGTTTGCTGTTAATTGAAAGAAGACTCTTTGATTTATATTTTAAGCCTTTAAGAAACTATGTAAGCGAATTTCTATTGTCCACTTTATATATTACTGTGGTTGCAGCTGTTATTACTATACTATTTTTTATAAAGTATATTATAGATAGACTACTCACCGACATGCATTAGCCAGTGTGGAGATCTTACCGCAGTTTACTTTTAAGTTTATGATAAAAAAAAACACTACGGCCTTTTGTCTCAATTGACTGATAGCTCTTAATTGAAACATGGACTTATATTTTTTTAAAGGCAGAATAACCTTTTTTAAAAATAGATATTCACAATGGCACTTATTCCCAAGAGCTGAAATGTCATCAGCCAAGATAGTAGTTGGTAGCTGAAGGCAGAAAGTGCTAAGAAACTCCTGATTACAGACCCAATTAGCTTTTTGGTGATGATTTTTTTATTTAGCTATTTAAACCTGAAGATTACTTTCAAGTACAGAAATAGTGCAAAAATTGAAATGTCTGATATTAAATGGAACATTATTGGACTTTGTGATGCTAGAAAGAAAAGATGAAGAAACAATTGATGTAAAAGATGTTCATGTATTGTACTACAAAGCATTAATATTGGAAGAGTAAAAGAGGAAGAACAACATGTGGAGATTGATTGTATCAGTCATAGTGCTAATATTAGTCATTCAATTTAACAATAATTATCAAATGCAGATAATTCAGGTTTATGCACCGACAGGTTCTCATTAATGATGAAGGAAAGGATTCTTATATGAATGTACAAAACACTTTAAATCAGACCAAACGACATTTTAAAATTGTTATGGAAGACTTTAATGTTAGAAGAATTAATAAACAAATTAAAAATAAGTGTCATGGGAAAATTTGGTTATGGTGATAGAAGTGATAGAGGATGTAGACTTATGGAGTTTGCAAAAAAAAAAAAAAAACCCTTTATATTAGGAATTTATTCTTTGAAAAAAAATGCTAAACTGAATTTGATATGAAAACATCCAAATGAAGATATAGCAGAATTGGATTATTTTGTCTAACAGAAAATAAATATTTGAAGATTGTAATTTTCTTAATAAATTCAACATAAGAAGTGACCATTGAGCAGTGTGATGTAAGATATATATTAATGCAAAACTATAGAGACACAAATTATTTAAAAAACCAGTATTCACCATTGATATTCCTAACATTTATAAACATTTGAATAAATTTAAACTAGAATTTGCTACTTGTTTTCAAATATTAATAGATTTTAAACATGGTTTAGATTTGAATGAAATCAATATGGAGGATAACATGTACCCTTTTAAACCCTCTAACAAAGATAATTGGTACAAAAGTGCAGTAATTGACCAATAAAATTCAACTGAGACAAGACAATTTATGAAGACAAAAAGTTTAATATGAAAATACTATAAAAATAATGCTTTATGAAAGATTGAAAAACTAGAATTTTGTAAAATGGCACAAAAATGAGTTAATAATGATATGAAATATATATAATTATAAGTTATAGAAGAGAATAGAAGTCTCAAAAGTATAAAACAACATTTTGGCATTGGTAGCAAATATATTTCTGCAAAAACAAAAAAAGATGAAAGAGGGATGACATCATAAAATATGTAGAAAAGTTCTATCAAGAATTACACAGAAAACAAGAAAAAGGATTTCCTACAATTACTCTATCTTCTGCATTTCCCATGATTGTAAATGAAGAAGTGAGACATGCAATTAAATTTATGAAGGGAAAAGCTTCAGTTAATGATGGAATTATAATCTAAAAGAAGCAGATGAAGAAATAGAATTTTTTTTGGAAACGTTATTTACCAAATATCTAAATGATAAAAATATACTGGATAATTGGATGAATATAGTATTAATATTTGAAAAAGATGACAAAGAGGATATTAAAAATTATAGACATATTGATCTTTTAACAGTCATTTACACCCATCTTTGTATTTAACCAACTAAAAAACAAGCAAAATTTAAGAGTAATTTTAACACTATGGATCATTTTCAAGTATTGAAGTTATAGAAAAGTGCAATAAATATGAGATACCTTTATCCTTTGGATTTGTAGATTATGAAAAGGCATTTGATTTTATAAGCACTACTTCAGTGATTAAAGCATTGTACCATCAGGTATAGATCCAGGTTATTGTCACATCATGAAGAGTATTTATAAAAATGAACAGCAATGATTAGATGACATAATGGTACTAGGAAAATTGGCACTGAGAAGGATGGATGGCAGGGTTACTTCATATCCCCAAAACTTTTTACAGCATTTGTCTAAGTATTTTGTTGCTTCAAAAAGAAAGCTAAGGGAGTAACAATAAAAGATTATTTAAGTTATCTAGATTTTTCAGATGATGTAATTGTATTTGCAAATAATATTTCAATGCTTCAGGAAATGTTGCAATAATTATCAGATGAAAGTAAGAAAGTAAGACTGAAGATAAATGTTAAAAAAAACGGAAGTAATGTTCAATGGATTTTCTCAAAAGATGAAAATAAAGATTGATCATGATAAGTTAAAAAAAGTTAATAACTACAAATAGCTTGAACATATTATTACTACAGATGCAAACATAATAAATGGAATTGATCATAGAATTAAACTTGGGTAGAGTGATTTTGGTAGAAATAACTTAATATTAAAAGGATGGCTGAAAAAAGGTTTTTTTAACAAACATGTGTCACCATTTCTTACTTATTGATCTGAGACTTGGATACTTAACAGAAGAACAATACAGAAACTTCAAACCACTGAACAATCTATTCAGAGATATTTGTTAGGAGTAATAAAAAGACTGAAAATAAATACTATGGGTGAAAGAATTAACAGGAGATATTGCCATTATTGAAAAAATTAAGATTGAAGTGGAGGTGGGATGGACATATTTCTAGAAGATATGATAATAGATGGACAGTTGAAATCTTAAAATGGATTTCAAAACATTAGAATGAAACCACATGGGAGATGTATGGGTGAAATAAGAAAATGTGCTGGAGTGATATGGAGAAGACAGGCTTCAGATCGGACAAATTGTATTGAACATGGAAAGACTTTCGTTCTGAAGTGGATCAGTAATGATCGAAAATAATGATGATGGTGATATAAAAATTATGTAAATACTATTAACGTGTATATGATGACCCGGATGTAAATCTAGATCAGGTAAAAGAAAATTATTTTTAGATTTTTTTTTTTAGGCAACCAGTACATAAATAACTTAATACTGTCCGTAAAATTAACATCTATTTTCAACAAAAGAATAAATAAAGTCGAAAAACAACACTAACTATTATTTCTGATTATTGGCAAACCAAGTGACTAATGTTCTTTTTTTATAATTTCTCAAGAGAGGGAGAATACTGGAGGGGTTGCAGGCTTGCAGTGGGCTATTTAAAATAGAAAGGATATAGAACTTTTCAAACATATGCTGTCATAATCATTTAAAATTGTATTAATAAGTTGGTAATTGAAGAAAATGATCTATATCATAGATATATTAAGCAAAACTGGATGTCACACTTATCTTAAACTAATACTTAAAGTCAATGTCTAATAGTCACCTATTGTATTAATAACTCAGCTGAAAATGATTTAATTAAGCCACGCTTTGAGAAGCCATTTTATTGTGCGGTAATCTTGAGGGACCATCTTTAAATACGACTAAAACAAGTGCAAATTTCACAAGTACATCTAAAGTAGATAATAATGAAAATGATGGAACCTAAAACAAGTTTCCCAATCAACTCCCAAAAATCAGCACTAGTATTTTGAAATAGTTTTTCTTTTCACTGAGCAATAATTTATTTAATTTAAATAAAAAAACTAATACATTTTATTCTTTTATCAGGGCGCTTTGCTAAATGAATCAATTTCTATAACCAGGATCCCTCAAATTACAGAATATTCCAACATTTTTGCCCAGTGGTTAAACAGTCTCTTTAATTAAAATATATTTTCTCTTAATTGATAAGCGCGAAAATGTCATTTGGAAATGGAAGTTGCTAATTAAAAAAGCACTGACAGCTTGAATTAAAACTAGCAACAATTTATTTTACAATTAAAATTAAGTCATATATATATATACACGCACAAACACAAAATTAAAACTAATTATTTTAAAATGCATCCATACAGCAAAGCATATAAAAAATAAATGGATAACAATGATTAAGCTTAATAGATATAAATTGTATATTAATAGAGAAATCAGATTATACTGACTTAAGGCCTTGTCAATATAGTTTTTTTTTTTAAAGTTGTAAAAAGTCTTACCCATGGTATTTTATTTTATTAATACTTCCATTACTGATCAAAATGGCATGGAAGTAGTGATGTTTTCTCTGTACCCTGGATTTCTTTTAAATGTTCCGTTTTTTAAAAAACAAAATAGAGGCAAATGAAGCACACATTTTCCATAAGCGGTTTTAAATTAATCCTGGGTTAAGTATCGAGATTTGAGTTCAGAAAACTCCAAAAGAAATCTACATAATTTATGGTGGGTTACTGCACTCTGGTGCCTAACAATGCCAACATTATCACTGATACTCTGTTAGAATATATTGCAATATTGTAAAAACATTTTTAAAAACGAATATTTTAAAGCATAAAATGATCGATTTATCAGTTATTGACATTTATTCATTCGTATTTTAAATATAGTTGTCAATAAAAAAAAATGTTTATTTGTTTTTTGAAATCAATCTGCTTCCAAACAGTGATTATGATAAATTATTTGTTTCGATTACAATCGAAAATTTTCAATACTTTCAAAGTTATATGTAATTTTATAGAATTTATTTTATTTCTAAATGTAAATATAGAAGATTTGAACTCAGACTTTCAAGTACACTTCAACTACAACTATCCATACTATCTCATACCACTGATACACTTGACCACATACATGTAGAAAAGATAAATAATCACCAATATATGTATTTTGTGCTAAACCAGCACTCATCAGTTGGTCAAGATTATCATCTCCCATATATATATAAATGCAAAACCATAAAACAATACAATACTAGATTAAATTCAAAAATTTTACCAAAATCCTTTCACAACCATGGTTTCATCTACTACAAATAGACCTTCTCAAGTGAAAATCAAACTATAAGAAATAACAAATATATACACACAATCAAACCTTCCCAGAATTCATTTCAAACTCCACCTTCCTTTAATATATATATATATTGTGCCATTACAATTTAGTCATTAGCTAAATTTATCGTAATGTGCATGAAAGAAAATGCTGAACAAAAAATCATCATCACATTTTTATATAAAAAGGAAGCTGTAGGGCATCCAAGTTTAAACCCTACAAGATCAAGTTCTAAAAGCTTTAGACAGAAAGAGAGTGGGCCAACAATTATATTCTTTATTTGTTTGTGTGTTGATAGAAAGGTAATATACACATTTAAACTATTCAATATTTAATTTTTCTGTTAAAAAGCAAAGTTACACATATATAGGCAATGTATGTGTAAGCTATTTAATTGTTTTATATTTCAGATATTAAATTTTCTTTAAAACTAACCTATGCTTGATCAATTCTAATATCTTATTCTGTTTCTATTTTACTTTTCTATAATTGTAATTTGGATTTAGAAGCTAGTGATTTAATTCAATATTAGGGTTATAATTACTAAGCTAGCAATTAGATTATTTTAATGTCAGTTTATGAATGATTTGAAATGATAAAGTATGTGTGTACATTACATACATAAAATTACATTTATTATATATTGAAAAAGAAGAAGGGTTAAATCTGTCAAATTATTTTTTTTTATTCAACAATTTTGTGTTAAAGGAGAAAATCTGTTGAATAAAATGTATATTTTGTAACAATTTTGTTTTTATAAATGATTGTTTGTCATTTTGGAGTTTAAGCTTGGTGAGAAGTCTAATTTTAAAAATGTCTTATCTTAAGATCAAAAGAAAGAATCTCCAATTTTAAATGTTACAGATATACGTGAGGAAAAAGAATTAAGACTATTTTTCCGTCAAGACAAAAGTTTGTCTAAAAATCAGGATACTGAGATTTTTCATACTATTCAACTAAAAAATGATTTGGTTGAAAATAAGTTATGTCTAATTAAAAGAGGTGGCCAAAAATAGAAAAAAAATCGGATATAAAAGCAGTCTGGAAAATCAGTTGATATTTGTTATTATAGAGACTTTTGAAAATATAGAAACTAAAAGAACAAGCATTTCAACTCTACAAAAATTCCCCATTTCAAGTCATTTTTTTTATATATTAAAATTTTGAGGATTGAAGATATAAGAATGGTGGGGTAAGAAAATTAATATATGTCTCGTCTGTTGACCAGACCATCTAGCCAGCACATCATATAGGAAAAAAAAGACGTCTTGTCTGAAAAATAATATTCTACACCTTTCAACTGACTGAGAGATAAGATGTTTTAAATAGAAAGAAGAAAACATTCACCTGCATTGGAAGGCAATCAGGAGAAGAGCAACCTACTGATAAATATTAAATCATTAATTCCAATTAATTGTTCCAGTAACTGAGTTTAAATCCAAGCAAAATTATAAATGTGAAAACAACTGCTGTACTTCATCCACTAAAAGAATCATGCTTGACAGGAAGAGAAGAAGAGTTAATATAATGATTTCCAAATTGCCCACTAAAGCAAATAACCGTATTAGAATCATCATCATCAAATAGTTATATACCTCAAGAAAGAAATAGTTCCAAAGTAAAATGGAAATTGTTGCTGCAGGGGAATAAATATTTAACAGGACAAGTTTGAACCCTTGGAAGTTCACCACAAAACAAAGGATCAGTAATATGACTTTTTATATCTATTTTCTTTATGATATCAGAGTCTTAATAAACATTTTCGCAATAAAGTGGTATATTTTATTTAAAGAACTTTTAAAGACAATTCAGATCGATTAAAACCAAGAATTTCTTACTAATGATAACCTTAGGCTTCCTTAACGATTTTGTATGTACCAAAATTATGATTGTTTATTGATTTACAGTTATGAAATATTATTAATGTTTATAATGATTTTTTTTTTGTGTATTATTATTTTGGTTTTAAATAATATTTTGGTTTTTATGGGGTAAACACACACATACATAATAATACTTTACCCGTGTATAATTGAGAGTGAATTTGAAGGAATAAGCAGTATTAAAATATTAAATTATTTTGTCTTAAGAAAGGATAGGTTTCAGAGTGTAGAAAGGAAGGGGATAGAAATATACTTTGAAACTTGTTCAGTAAAACTTGCTCTTTCACTTCTATTAACATTTTTTTTATCATTCTGCTTGACACGTTAGATTATAAAGTATGTGTGCCAATGAGTGAATATTTTTTTTTAAGAAATACCTTTCTTGTGGATGGAAAATTTTAACAAATCAGTTACCCAATTTAATATACATTACATCTTTGACGGGAAAGGGGAAGAACTAGAAATTAATTGGAAGATTGCAATATAATCAATTATTATTATTATTCATATAAATTTTCATGTTTATCTATAAATTTTCATGTAGATATTAGTAATGCATTAATAAATATTAGTTTGTTTTATTAAATGAGGCGTATATATTTCATTGAGAGTATTTTTTTTTATTGGTTGTGATCATTCATCATCAATGGTTGAATATTTGAGATATGATTAAATATGCTAAAATTAAGCAATAATTATGAATTTCTTTAAGAATTAGGTTTTATGTTTAGGCTTAGTCCTAAAGCTGTGGTTGAAACCATTGTCATTATCATTGTCATCATCATCACCATCACGTTTTGGTTAATGAGCTAAATAAATGTTCAAAGGCCATAAATAAATATTGATTTCATAATAATTAGTGATTTCTTAGTAATATTATAACCACCATTCCATCATCTATTCCATGCAAGGATGAGTGAATTGCTATCCTAAATTAATAATATAATCAGAGCTAGTAAAACTTATAAAAAAATATTGAAACACATTTGTTATGTTAAGGTCTAAGAAATGATTTCTGTCTAATGAATTCCACTTTGGTTTAAAGATGTTTTACGTTTACCTAAATATTAGTGCATACAGTGATATGGCTCTAAAAGCAAAATCCTCCATTTTATTAGAAATAAAGTACCAAAAAGGGATTCAAACCCAGTACATGTGAAAAGGTTATTAGATATAACTGTGTCTAGATTCAGATAATCTAGTGACACCCTGCTAGACCATATTCACTTGGTATTTGTTTAAATATGCACTTAGCATCAAACCAAGAAATGAAAGTGGATAAAATCTACTGTCTGTATACCTGAGAAGATATTTTATTGAGTTACTAGTATACCCGAGTTATAATAGTTGTTATTAATAATTTGTTTATAATTATTGATATTGTGATATCTTGAGAAATCTAATTATAGAAGTATGTTTCATTGAATCCAATGACCCTTAATATGATTGATAACTCAGTCTGATCTTTTGTTTAATAGCTTATGCTCAGCAAGTTGCATATTACAATTCTTTTCTCTTTGATATAAAAATTTAAGTTATCATTTTTCGTTTATTAAGCTAAATATTATATTTGAATCTTTTCTTAATTAAATAATATATTATAATCATTTTGAACCGTTTTTATATGTTACAATGAATATTTGGATTGTTGACATTATAATATACTTGGATACTAGATCATCTTTATTAAGTTACAATATATATATATATATATAATCAGTGCTTAGTTTATATTAAGATACCAAATCTTCATACTTTAATGGACAGGCTTCAATCCACTCCAACCTCCAACTCTTTAACCATCCACACCATTGAAAATCTGATGATGGAAAGCCCAAATCCCTATATTTACAATTAGGCTCCATGTTTGTGAAGAGTGCACAGTATATTTACACATTAAACCTGTATCCTGCCCATCCCCCTTCTATGTATTTAAATGGATATGATCCTATACATGAGGGGTCAGAATGACATGGGCATGGCAATAATATTGACATCAGCATGGGATTTGGGCTTTCCATCATCAGATTTTCAATGGTATGGATGGATGAAGAGTTGGAGATTGGAGTGGATTGAAGCCTCTCCATTAAAGTATGAAGATTTGCTAACTTAATATAAACTGAGCACTGATTATATATATATGTATGGGAGATGATAATCTTGACCAACTGATGAGTGCTGGTTTAGCACAAAATAGATATATATATATTGGTCATTATTTATCTTTTGTACATGTATGTGGTCATGTGTATCAGTGGTATGAGATAGTATGGAAAGTTGAAGTGTGCTTGAAAGTCTGAGTTCAAATCCCCTATATTTACATTTAGAAATAAAATAAATTCTATAAAATTATATATAACTTTGAAAGTATTGAAAATTTTCGATTGTAATCAAAACAAATAATTTATCATATTCAATGTTTGGAAACATTGATTTCACAAAACAAATAAACTTTTTTTTTATTGACATCTATATTTAAAATACGAATGAATAAATGTCAATATCTGATAAATCGATCATTTTATGCTTTAAAATAATATGGAGCAGTAGGGGCTTTGAAAGCGCTAAGTCCATAAAATAGAAGCTTACTAATAATAAACTTATAGTTTCACCTCAGCTATTAATTTTAGCTTATCAGTAATATTAGTTTTTAAAAATATTTTTTTACAATATTGCAATATATTTGAACAGATTATCAGTGATAATGTTAGCAATCAGTTTATAAATGTCTGCTTCATAATTTGCATTATTAACATTATGCTTGAAATTATTACCTTCTATTTTTAAAACTAAAACATATACATACAAAAGGATATTATTTTTTATAGCGCTGTTTTTTATGTAATAGTGATATTGGTGATTAAGCCAATGTACATGCACTTTAAAGATAAATTATAAATGAATACTCTCAATTTTTCCAGACACAAGATATAGCATTTTAGAAAGAATGGAATGAATTCACCCATTCTTTCAACCCAAACGTTTATGTATGGGCAAATCTTAAGTGTGTGGAAATCTTGTGTCTGGAAAAATCGAGAGTATTCATTTATAATTTATCTTTAAAGCACATGTGCATTGGCTTAATCCTAATATCACTATTACATAAAAAACATAGTGCTATATAAAATAATATCTCATTATATATGTTTAATTTCAACTAAAGAATGACATGCGGTAAATTGTAAAGATTTCGCAAATGTCATTCGTTCAAACATAACAAATGTAATTTAAAGTGATCGTTTAACACCTTCACGCTCTCATTTCCACACACTTAAGATTTGCCCATACATAAATGTTTGGGTCAAAAGAATGGGTGGATTCATTTCATTCTTTCTAAAATACTATATCTTGTGTCTGGAAAAATCGAGAGTATTCATTTATAATTTATCTTTAAAGCGCATGTGCATTGGCTTAATCGCTAATATCACTATTATATACATATAAAGAAAAAGGGGAATCATTTATACTTCTTGATTGTTAATAATTATTATATAATAATTATTCAAAAATAATGATAATCTTAATAAACTTTGATAAAAAATCAAGTTATTAGTTATTCAAAATATTTTCTTGACGTATTGTCATAAAACATGTGAAATCCAAATAACAAACACAGTCCATCAAAGCAAAATTTAAAAACATTCAAAATCAATGCATTTTGGATTATCTTCACATCTTTACATTTTTCAGGGAATTAAAATATCAGAATAAAATATACATAAATTAACTCATTTAAAAAAAAGGGGGAGGGGGAATATTTCACTAAAAGGCTGTACAAACAAATCAATTTTTTTTATTTATCCCATGAATTCCCTCATTTTGGTTCAGATTTTAATAATTTTCTACAATTATTTTTTAATTCTGAGTGCATCTATGCACCCTGGCCAAACTGAGTCTCATAAGCCCACATAACTTTTTATATGGTTCAATATGACTCTCACAAAACTTTTGAAATAAAATAATATAATTTTTATTAGCATCATGTATTAACATTTTATTTTAAAACCTTACATGTCTTATTCTTTTTCAAAGACAATTTAAAAATGATTATTTGTTACCAATTAGTATAATTTTATTGTTATCATTTCCTGAAAATATAGTGCACTGTTTTAACTTGTCCACTTTTTATTGGATCTCATTCAGTGATGTTATTCTTTTTATACTTTTAATTTAAATAACATCGAGTGTGTTCTTCTACTTTGCATTTCAAAGATCAAATTCTTCCATTAATTTAAATGAGAAAACAGGTAATGATTTTTAATTTCTTTTCAGAAAAATAAAGAATTATTTCTGTAAGTATCCTTATGTAACAGAAGCTGGTTATAAACAAATGTCAATTTTTAATCCAATATATTTTTGTGAATTATTATATTCAACACAGTTGGTAAAATCAAAACATCAAGCACAACTCATAGATGAATAGCTTGCAGAGCTATTGCTTGCTTCATTAACAAATTATAAGCCACATTTTAATGTTCTTCCTAATACAATCACATGTGAATAATAATTTTTTTTATTGATTTTATTCTCATTTATTAATTTTGTTCTCTTAACTCTTTCATAGAATTAATAAATCTTATTAATATAAAAAACTAATTGTAGCTCTTGATTATATTGCAACATTAACATATTGCTCTTGCAGATAAGAAGTCTGACCACTCCTGGCATATATAGTGTGTCATTTTTAACCATTATCGATTATCTGAAAGACAGTTTCTCCAAGAGTCCAGTTTTTTTCTGATCTCTAGCTGCTCTTCTCCACATCTTCCAACACACTTTCTTATTTCATCCATCCATTCACAAGTTGTTTATTTCTATGTCTTTTATAATCTCTTGATATCCAGTTTCAGATTTCAACAGTCCATCCATTATCATCTCTCACAGCAGTAATACAGTATGTAACCATGGTTACACATATGTGTTCTATAAACATTTTCAAAATGTATATATTTATGTACATACACCTATAATTACATGTGCATATTAAAACGTATTATCACATGATTAATTTATATCCATATACTGGAGGATTACTACATATAAATGAAAATTATACAAAAATATGACAAAAACTATTATTAAAATACTTTATTCATAAACTCTTTTCTCATAATTTCAGCTCATTCTTATATCACTCTCTTCATTTCAACAAAAATTTTATTAACAATAAATAGTGATTACATACTAATAAAGGATAGATAAATGAATAAATTGTACAATAATATGATTGTATAATGTTCTATTTGTCATCTGGCTAGATTTTGTTATGAGAGTACAATTGTTATACTCTTATGTGGTTAGGTATAGTGATGAGATTCTAAGAACTTGTTTAATGGAATAAGCATTTTTTATATGAACATGAATATTTTCTTTTAGAATTTCCTATTCTATAATGCTGGGTAGGTGGGAGTTGATAATCAGGAAAAGGAAAGAGCAGTTAAAGACCACGTGTCATCAAAGACTTTACTGGAGGCCAGGAGCTGGTCACGTTTCTTGATTTTTTTGAGCGTTTGATAAAACAATGGTATGATTTGTGGTGGGGGTAATTCCATGAGAGTTTTGCATCTCACTATCCATATGGAATAAAGGACAAAGGTAGAAAGCCTTATTATTGAAAAAAACCCATTATGAATGGCATTTTCAAAAGAGAAAATCATATCAGGTCTTATGTTGGAATTGATTATAATTATATCTTTCAGTGTTTTAAGTCTTGGGCACCAGTGTATAATATGGTCTATGGTTTCATCTTCACGAGCACACAGACCACATATAGGGTCAATGCTGGTAAAACCTCTTCGGTGATAAAGGAACCAATTTGTGGGAAGCGCATTAAGATTTATTTTAATGATGAAGTCAAGGAATTTGGGTTCCAGACTCCATCTTTTGAAGTGTGAAATGAGTCTTTGGTTGGTTACTTTTAGGCTGGTTTTAATGGGTTGTTGATTATAGTTGATTATATTGTATGCTTCCCATAAGGTGATTTTTTTGTTAAGGTTAAAGGGCATTATTGGGTTATAAAGTTGTAGGTGGTCTATTAGGGAGGCTATCCATGAACTGGCAGAGGGCGGAGGATGATCTGTCGGTGTAATTTTTTTAATAATGTTGGAGTATCCACAGGAGAGGATCAGATTATGTAGAGTGTTGTGGGTTTTCTGTAAAATGATTGCTTGTATTGAGTGGAATGACAGTCCATTGAACCTGCGTGGTCGTTGGATGCCTCGCAAGCTAATAGCAACTGTCCTTCCTCTCCAGAGAAGTTTGGTACATAATCGGTATATCACTCTCTTGATTATAAAATTACATAGAAAAAAACAAACAATCATATAATACAAAAAATAAATTTGATTTCACAAAAGTAATAATAATAACAAAACATCTGTTCAAAATAATATGATGATAAAATGAATAGCCCAGTGAAAATACAATAATTAAAAAGAATATTATGGTTACATAATGCTGATTAATATCAGCCTAGTAGCAGATATAAAAACAGCCACAATATATATCAAATTTTAAAACTATTTTTTTAACAAGCTTGAAATAACAAAACATATAACTTTATAAAAATAGCTAAGTACTGTCCTAATAAAAATTACACAAATATAGAATATTCAAACATGTTGAAAATTTTTAAAATCAATTTTTATTAAAACATTTTAAATAAAAATTTTATTATTATTATACTGAGCCAAATATTAATAATCATATCTAGTGTGTGGGTATATGCTATATACAATGTATGCATTTTAAACATGCATTAAACATATATTACGTATGTGTGCATGTGTGTGTATATATATACAAACATGAAATTGTAATACACACCGGCAAACCAAAATTTTGTGCAGTAGTGCATAACAGGGATCAGGTAACTTAAATGAAGTCAATGTATGCTATTAATTAGCTGAGAATTTATCTACTTGTACAGTATAATAACGAGCAAGGTCTTCTAGAAAGCTTGGTATGTAAGAAATGAATTATTAAGCTTAGTTATGGAATTTTATTAATTGTCCGTCAGTTAATAGCAGTTGTGAAGCTGATAGGTAAGTGTACGTGTATATAATATAAATTAAATTTAAAAACAATGCTAATATGTTATGAAAAAGTTAAAATGATAGGCCGCTTTTTTATCTATATATATTATGGAAGATTTTCATTTAAATTACAACTTTTAAAAGTAAGATGTTTTGAAATTAAAATAAGTTCGGAGAAAATCCCAGAATTCATTGCAAAATTTCAGACAAATCTCATTTTTAAAAAATCATAACAAATTAACTCACTTCATTATATTGTATTTGTTATAATGTTAATTTTGTAATTATATGAATTCATTTACAAGCATGCTAACATCTAAGATTAATAATATATTTACATGAACTGTCATTAAATGGCATTAAAAAAATTATTCTGAAATATTACAAATATATTTCTTTATTATTATTATTTTCTCTTTACTGAATAGCTTTTAAATATATAGCATATAAATATAAGTAAAAATTTCAATATAAAATTCCATGAAAAATAAAATTTGTTCAATTAAATGTGTATAATGCCACTAGGTGGCACTAGTTTGAGCTTCCTTTCGGTCAAAACAAGCATTATGATGATTTTTTTTTTTTGTTACAAAAGCGCATTTTATTCGATTTTCTTATTTAATAAACTTGTAATATGTGAAAAATCAAACATTTTTTTTAAAAAAAAGACGTGCTATTTAAAAATAAATAAAGATAAACCAAGGAAATGTAGTGAAATGCTACATCACATAATGTCACGGTGATATTTTTTATTTTTACAGTTATTACCTACATGACTCTCAGATGACCAACCCAGACTTCCCTGAGAACTTTACCCACTACCTAATATAAAGTACAATAATGAGTAAAATTTAGATGTTAATGTGATGTGATGCACCATGGCTTCTCCTTTTTTTGGACTCAGGAATCTCTCAGCCACTATGACCAGGGTAACCTGTTAGCTACCTTTCCTTTTCTTTCTATTCCCCTCCCTAAGTTTTTCCCATATTCTTCTCTATCATTCTCCATCCCATTTCCACAACATTATCATTGTGAATGCTATGGCCTTTACATCTAAATCCCCCTTACCTTTTCCAAAACTCAATGTAAAATCCAAGAACCCACTGTCTGTATAATCACTATGTTTATATTTTTTCTCCCACAGCTTCATTATTTGTATCCTTTCTGCTTATAGGCATTTCCATTCAATTAACAGATGCCTAATATGATCTATGCCCTTCTTATATAATTTGCAGACTAAATCCCCCATACTTTATTCTATTTATGTGTATATTCCCTTGCTGCTAATGATGCTGTTCGAGCCTTAAACAGTAAACCACTTTTCTTGCTATTATCATAAATTAACTCATATCCAATATTCTGTTTATTTCTATATATATTTAAACTTTTTTTACTCTCTGTACTAGTTCTCCATTTCTCCAACTCCTTATTTTTTTTTATTAAAGCATCTATTCTTCTATGCCATTCTTTGCCACTTTAACTCTCAACAATTCTCCCAACATAATCAACCCATTTTTTGTATAAGTATATTGACATAAAGTTTTTATCCAAATCTTCTACATATGATACTACCATTATCACCCATTTTGTTGCCTACCCTTTTCTTATAACCCAAGTAAATACTATTTTGGCTATTCTCTTATTATCCATAAGTTGCAATCTACCAAACATTCTCATTTTGATTTTTGCATCTCTCATATAAAAAATTGACCATTTCATTTTTTATTGAATTACCTCCTATGCCATCCACACAAAAAAAATATTATATATATATACTGCCAAATATGTACACAATGAAAATATGTTTTTAAAAAATTTCCCATTTTGGGGACCAACAATGCTAAAAAGCATGCATGGCGATAGAGTTAAAAGATTGTTTTACTTTTAATTTATATAAAAACAAATAAGAATTGTGCATTAATTTTATAAATTGTAATGTAGTAAAGTAAAACCATTTTAACTAATGTATTATTTATTGACTCTTTTATAAATATTACAAAATCGCGAATAAAAGGAAATGAAATAATTATATAATCCACAAAGCAATATTATATTGCTAATTCTTGAACTTAATCAATTCATTAGATCAACACCAGAATTCAAGTTAAACATTATTATTAATTAGAGTAAAAGTTAAACCCTTTGGGTGGATTCGTTATTAATATCAATTTTAATGCTTACGTTTCAATATTTTAATGAAGCAAGAAAAACCTATTGGATATTAGCTGCCTTATATATACATAATTTTTGCAAATTTATTAATTACACAAGTGAGATAGATAAATATTTGTACTAAAGGAATTAATATATGGATTGAAAAGTATGTGAAAATAAATCTTATTATTTAACAACAAATTGTTTAATATTCTAATACAGATTTATTTTATCAATGTATATATAAATTCAATGTTATCTTGTTAATAATAAATTTTATTTTTAATAAAAAAAAAGTTATCTTTAGAACAATATTTTATTTGCGCTGCGTAGTAAATAAATGTGATAAGGAATAGAAAATATTAGGCATCTGTTAATTAAATGAATGTAAATGCTTACAAGCAGAAAGGTACAAATAATGAAGTTTTGGGAGAATAAATATAAACAAAGTGGTTATACAGAAAGTGGGTTATTGGTTTTTATCTGGGTTTGGAGAAAGATAAGTGGGATTTATATTATATAAAGACCATGGAGTGAACAAAGGTAATGTTGTGGAAATGGGATGGAGTAAAATAGAGAAGAATATGCAATAAACTTAGGATTGGGATGAAAAGGGAAGGGAAGATGTATGGATAACAAGTTTATTTGGGCATAGTGGCTGAAAGATTCCTGACTCCCAGAAAGAAGCCATAGAGCATCGTATCGCATTAGCAGAAAAAAAAGAAATTATTATCCCACAAAATAAAAATAATTGTTAAATAATCAATAAGTAAACTTTATTTTTACGTCTCAGAAAATAAATAAACAAGTGGGGGGGGGTAATATCATGTGAGTATTATATTTTATTATTGTACTTTCATTCATAGTTGAAAAAATTAAAATTATTTTTGTAGGTCATTTTATTTATTGACTAGATTCATATCTAAGTTAGGATCAATTGAATATTTAAATTTCATAACAATATACTCCTAGATCAACTTATCTGTTATGCATAATGTATATTTGGAATTATTTGCCAATCCACTATAGTAATGAAGTAGATAAAAATTTAAAAAAGTACTATTTTCTAATACTGATGATAGCAAATTAGCTTGAAATCAGCTGATCTGAAGGTGGAGCAAACGAAAGAGATAGTGAATTCTGACTCTTTTGACGTTTATGTAAACAAATATACACTTGTTCGGTGGTTTTGGTAAAATGCCATCTATTGATTATATATATATATATGATTGCTGATATATACAATAAATATTAAATAGAGCACAGCATTACCATCATCATCAATTTGAACAATTGTCAATCCACTGCAGGATAAAGGTCCTCCATATCACCCCAGCATGCTTTCTTATTCTATCTATCCATCTCATATGTGGTTTTTTAGGACTTTTACAATCTCTTAGAATTCAGTTTAAGATTTACTGTCCTTCTATTATCATCTCTTCTAAGCAATAAGTCCAGCCCAACTTCACTTTAGATTCTTAATTCTTTCAATGATGTCAATAACACCTGTTTGCTTTCTTGCCCATGTATTTAATTTTCAGTCCCTTCTTATTCCTTCTAACATTAATATCTCTATACTTTGCTGAATGGCCTAAAGTCTCTGTATTGCTCTTCTATTAAATTTACAAGTCTCAGATTCATAAGTAAGAACTTTATAAAACACATTTATTAAAAACTTTTTCAAACATATAAGTATATTTTCTTTTAATATTGAATTATTTCTACCAAAACACTCAAACCATGTTTAATGTTATGATTAATTTTATCCATTATGTTTTCATCTGTAATAATGAGACCAAGGCATTTGTAATTAATAAATTCTCATAATTCATCATTATCAATCTTTATTTATTTTTTTTGGAAAAAATCCATTGAACATTGCTTTAGCCTTTGTAAGATTTCCTTTTAATCCTACTTTCTTATTTTCATCTGATAATTCTTGCAACATTGAAGCTCTAAAGTATTATTTGCAAAAACAATTACATCATCGGAAAAATATAGATGACTTAAACAACCTCCATTTACTTTTGCTCTTCTCAGTTTTCCATTTTACTCCACAAAATACTTCTCACAAAACTACTGTAAAAAGTTTTGGAGATATGGAGTGATCTTCTCATACACCCTTCTTAATATTAACTTTTTTAAAGTATCATTATGTAATCTAATTGTTGCTATTGCATTTTTATAAATATTCTTCACAATATGACAGCATTATGGATCTGTATTTTAATGATCCAATCCTTTGATCACTGAAGAAATGCTTATAAAAAATGCTTTTTCATAATCTACAAATCAAAAGCATAATAGCAACTCTTATTTAGAGTTTGTACAATTAAGATTAACAAATAAAGAAAAAAATTGAAAGCTTAAACAATATAGATTTGAAAGAAAATATAAAAACAAAAGATTAGAAATTAGATTCATGGAAAAAAGCAAGGAAAAATTACTTAGTAGTCACCGAAATTATTGCATTGTCCATATGTTTAGAGGCTAAGAAAAAGTTATGAAAAATATGTTGGAGAGATATATGTAAATCAAAAGAAAAAAAAATAAAGTTAATAGAAAAAAAGAATAACATAGAAAAATAATTTAAGATATTAGTCTCATATTTCTTTAAAAAGACTAAATTCCCACTAAAAAATCCAAATATCGCCATTTGTAAAACCCATTTGTAAAACGTAGAGTATATTACTTTTTAAAAAAACGCCATAAAAAAAGAAATTTCAAAAGCTGAAAGGATCTTGTCTACTTCTATATGCTTGGATACAATCCCTGTACTAAAACTGCTTTTAAATCCAGCTTGTTCTTTGGGTTGGTTAAAAGCCTAAGTTTGTTGTAGTCAAAGTGTAATTATTTACATAAAATTTTAATAAATAAATGACTAATAAAACTGTAGTTTCGAATATCTTCTTTATCATCTTTTGTAATATTAATATTAATATTGAATTCTTCCAATCATCTGATACATCTTTATCATTTAGACTTTGGTATATAACTTTGTGAAAGTTTTTTCTATTTCTTCATCTGCTTCTTTTAAGATATCGATTATAATTCCTCATTATCTGGAGTTGTTACCTTCTTCATAAATTTAATTGTATGTCCCACTTCTTCATTAAAATTTTGGGCAATTCAGAAGATATAGTAATTGTAGAATGTATTTTTTCTTGTTATTTATTGTTATATAAATCTTGATCAAACTCTCACTCTTTTTAGTAATAGTTCCATCTTTTTTATTATTGCAAAAATAAATTTCCTACCAATATGAAGATATTGTTTTACACTCTTGGGTTTTTTTTTTCTCTTCCATAGCTTTCCTTGCTAGTTCATAACTATATTTTCTTATATTATTGTCAACTCTTTTTACATCATTTTTCAAAATTCAAGATATTCAATCTTTCTTCATGCATCATTTTTATATATTTTCATATTTCTTCTTTTCTTAATAAATTATCTCGTCTCAGTAGAAATTTTACTGGATAATTACTGCTTTTTTGGATCAGCTAACTTTGTTGAAGTTTTTAAAAATGTATTTATCTTCCTATTGACTTCATTCAAATCTGAAGTTCTAATTTAAATTCATTGGAATATTTCTGAAGATCAGAAACATCAATTGTGAGTATTTTTTCTCTTAATATTTTTTGTCTCTCTAGTTTTGCATTAACATGTATCTTACATCTCACTAATTGATGATTACTTCCTGTGTTGAATTTATTAAGAACATTACAATCGGTGTTAATCAAAATATCCAATTCTTCTGTACCTTCATTTGGATTTTTCCATGTCCATTTGTGTTTAACATTTTTCTCAATAAAAGAATATTTAATATAAAGTTTTACATTTTCTGCAAACTCTATGTTCTCTCTCATTTCTACTACCATACCCAAATTTATCTACAACGCTTTCATCTTTAAAATGTTTACCATTTTAAGCATTAAAATCGCCCATGACAATTTTTGAATATTGTTTGGTTAGATCAAAAGCCTTTTGTACATCTATATAAAAATCTTTTAATTCATCAGATATTTGAAATAATATAGCTGATTAAACTCCATCTTGTTATGATTAACTACATAATTCCACCATTTTTAACATTAGCAGATTATAAATAAATAGAATGGACCATTTATTTCTTTAGCTTTCAATAATAATAAGTTTAGTTTTGCCAACTGTTTTGAAACTTGGGAAATATTTAATATTTAAGCTTTGTCATACCCTATATTTCAAACTAGGTAGTTTATTCATTTTTTGTATATTATAATTACATGATTTCTTAATTATTTATCAATGGGGGATAGTTAAAAATAAGATAAACTCTATCAATAGCATGCAATTTCACAATTATTAGTGCCCTTTCTACATCTACCTTATATATTATAGTCACCCCCAATTTTTAAACCTGTTGGCAAAACTAATCTTATTATTACTCTAATCTTAAGAAAGAGCCCATCCACTGTATTTCCTTAAATTTGTTAACATGTTGGAAATATGTAGTTATTTAACATCTAGAGAAAATTTAATTGACTTCAAAATTATTATATATATATATATAATTATAATTGAAATAATATTTTTAATGGTTTATAAACAATTACAAACAATCTTAAAATCAGCAGAAGTACTTTCGGATTTTAAGATTGTTTGTAATTGTTTATAAACCGTTAAAAATATTATTTCAATTATAATTACAATATTGTTTTTGATTAATGGATATTTTATTTATTTTATATATATATATTATAATTTGATGTTTGTATTTCTTCAAATCAATATACATAATATTATAATTGAATATTTATAAATACAGTAATCAGATATATGTAAAGTATAACTTTTATCCACTTAGAAGAGCTTTCGACTATCATCATAGTCTTTATCAACTAACACTTTGAAAGGCTAACCTTCCCACATTTCTGTGATCTTAATGTTTGCTGCCTGTCTGTTAATTAAGTCTTGTTTGTATTTATATATTAGTATAGCTTCCTTTATTTTTTTTTTGTTATTTTTTTCAATTTGCAATATTTTTACATTATTATAATTGAAGTTAAAACCATAAATACATGAATTATTATGGTCATAAAAAACGGGTGCTGAAACATTATTTACTTTGTAATTTTTTTCATTTTCTGAACCCTTTTTAATAACAGCAAATGCTCCTTAGTTATATAATTTTGATTTGTCAAAAGATAAAAGCAGGATGGACACATCTTTTACACTTTTAAAATTAATTCCATTATTTAGAAACCACTCAGAATTTTATAGTACAATAGGAGACTTATGGATTCAAAAAGCTAAAAATCCCTGGACTGTAGCTTTAATCTTTCACTTCTTATGCTCAAACATCACATGATAAGCTATTTAACTATTTTTTATTTACAAAATTCAAATTAATTAATAGATTTTATATTATATAGTATAAAGATTTTCTGGAACACTGTTAAGTTTAATCCTTATTTTAAATTGCTATAAATCACCATTGAAAATTACAACAGAGACCCACTTGTAAATAGACTAATAGGCTATGGAGCTATTTTTGTAAACATGATTAAATATTTAAGACTATCAATGTAACTCCACCATCAGAAGTGTATAAACACATGACTGCAAAATAAATTAATTTAATGATTGACATTGAGATATTAAATAACACTTTTCTGAATCAGTACTTGTTGTGGAACAATTGATGAGTTGTAAATTTAAATTTCTTTATAACACCCATGAACACTTACATATAGTATAAAGGTATCTCCAAGCTCAATCTATCTTCACTGATCTCTAGCCTCTCTTATCTACATCATTCCAACATACTTATTCAATCATCCATGTTATATGTGATGCTTTTTCTATGTAATTTACAATCTCTTGGAATCCAGTTATAAAAGTTAAACTGCCCATCTACTATCATCTCTTTTAACAATATATTCATCCCAAATTCATTTCAGTCTCTTAATTCTTTTAATGATATCAGTAATACCTGTTTGTCCCCCTCCCCCATGTATTTCATGTTTGATACCTTCTTGTTACTTCTAACATACATCTTTCCATACTTCATTGAGTGGTTTGAAGTATCTGTATTGCACTACAGTTTTATTTAAAAATTTTAATTGTATCCCAATTTTGACCTGTCAGCCATTTTATTTGTCACGAATGTGTTCTCATAAAAAACGTGACAATTCGTATGAGCTTGTCAAAATCTTGCTTGGACCTACCCTTTCCGAATTGATTTGAATGTTCCATGTTGAGTAGGGAAGCATGGCGATGGGGGGGACAATTGTTAGGAGGTAATAGAATGTCAAATGACTTGTAAGCTAATTCATTTGACATGCATAGTTGAAGAGTTGTGGCAGGCTGGAAGTCCAGACACCCTCACATAATATTGTAGTGAACATTGAACTGTGAGCATTGAGATAAAGTGTGTAACACTAAAACAGGCCAGCCACCCCTAAACAGCATCTTTTCTGTGCTTTATAGCATAGAAATGTAACACCATTATCTGTGGCTGCCAGCTGCTGCATATTAAATGACATGTTTTTATGCTTTTTGGTATAGATATATAGGCCTAGAAGGCAGTGTCTGCATAACTGGCATATTTAGGTGCTTTTGCATATAAATAGAGCCATCAAGTGGCTGACACAATAGACTAGAAAACTACCATATGTGGTTATAATTTGATTTCTTATTTCTTTATTAATTACTATGATTGTTATTAATATTTATAATATTTTTTAATTTCACTGGATTGCATTTTATAATTCTGTTAACTGTTTTTTACGAGGCTCCTCGTCGACATCTGAAATCACTCTAACTCAGCCAGTTTTTATACGAAAATATTCATTAAACACATATTGAATTCGTTTTTAAAAGTTCTGTACGATGGTGACATCTTCCGATTTATTTTAGAAGTAAAAAATAGAAAAAAAACGCATTTAAACCTAAACAAAGAAGGAACATTATTTGTGATTGGTTCTTAGCATGCTCTCAGCCGAAAAAGACATTCTGATTGGCTGGAAAGAACAAAGAAACTGCCTGATCAAAGAAAATAAAGAAAAACGCTGAGATTTTCATTTCGAATACGATTTAATTATTATAAAAGAATATTTTGAGAAATTAAAATTATTTTCAGAGAGAATAATAAAAAAACAAAATTATTTTCGAAAAAAATTGAAGATTTAAGTAAAAATATTGAAGATGTAGTAAAAAGAAATATTTACTTTTCTATAACGCTAAAAGTCGATCTTTTTGTTTACATTATAACTTTTATGTTGCCGATATTGAATATTTTAGAATAAATAAATAGCAATTTATTTTTGAAAGAACTTTCGTTCTCTTCATAACCTGAAAAATTAATTATATACTTTTTATAAACGTATCTGAGTTGAATTTAATATTATAGGTGAATATGTTTTAACAATAGGCTTTGTCTTCAGTTTGTGAGTTGGCCAATTAAAATATTTGATTTTTATCTGATACAACCAATAATAAAATTAGCGGTTAAAAGGTTAATTTATATTTTTTGATTATAACTTATTTCCAAATGTATTTATTTAAATTGTAAGTAAAACTATATATATAATATTACTAATGTTAATTTTAATTCGTTGTCTATAAAAAAAAATCCATAAATTTCAAATTACTAAATTTATAAATATCATCCAATCACTGCTGGTTATATGTTTTTGTCACAACCAATGATATCAACAGCCTGAAAACAGTTGATACTCCATAAGATTCAGCAAGTTAATCTCAACTAAAATAACAATGCAATATTTAATTTGTCATGGAAGGTTGAATATGGTAATTTAAATAAAATCTTCTTTATATCTACTTAATATTAATAAAAAAACAGAACTTTTAATTAAGTTAATTTCAACATAACATTAATTTTAAATAAACATAATAAATATTTGAAGTACCACATAAATATTATTAATATTAATTTTAACTTACACCCTTAATAGAAAATTTTCACGATGTTACAAGTGGTCAGATTTGACAAAAAAATCACCCAATCCTTGCTGGATATATGTTTCTGTTGTAACTAATATCAGAAACAGTCTAGAAATTAATTGTCACCCCATCAAACACAGAAATTCATTATTTAAATTCCAGAACAATGTTCAATTTGAATGTAGATTTAGCAATTATATAACTAAACCTTCCATTGTATCAGCTTAATATTTATACACAAGGTTGAACTTTTTAATTAAAATCATTTTGGTTGGTCAATACACAATAAGCTTTGGTTAAATTATCTCTAAATTTATGTTCAGACTTTAATATAAAATTGAACATTTGAATAGTGTTTTAATTATTATTGAGATTCTTCATCGATTGTTTTTGGGATGCAGTTGCTATAGTAACAAGCAGAATTTGATTAATTTTTTCATCAAGCACTGGTGGTTGGAAATTCATGGAAAATTTCAGTAGAGTGTATAATTTAAACTTAGTAATATTATTATTATTTCTGTGGCATTTAATTATATATATATAT